>CM033643.1:31500477-31728969 GCA_019512145.1 Engystomops pustulosus | reverse complement strand
GCGGGATGTCAGCGGTAATCTACCGCTGACATCCCCGGCTAACAACCATGGTCGGATTGGGTTCCGATCGTGGGTGTTTAACCCGTTAAATGCCGCGGTCAGCATGACCGCTGCATTTAACATGCCTTCCGGGGGTCTTTCCCCCACGAACGGCACCCCCGCACCGTTTTAGGCGCCGCCGATCGTTGCTATGGCATCTCTGGGGTCCGATCAGGACCCCAGAGATGCCTAAAGGCAGTGCCTGAAATATGGCACCTGTGTCATCTTAAAGGCACAGTGGCAGCCTATGCATGTGCTAATGCCCCGCAATAGTATTGCATCGTATTATCGTATTATCATGAACAAGCAATCAGATGATTGCTTGTTCATGTCCCATGGGGGAACAAGTAAAAAAAAAAAACTGTTTTTCAATAAAAAATAAGTTTATAAATCACTAAAAATACCCATAAGCCCCAAAACATATAAAGAGACATATAAGGCTCAAAAAAGTCTAAATCATAACACAAACCCCACGTATATAGAATCACCGCGTCCGTAATAATCCATAGAATAAAAGTTTTTGTGCCTGATCCAAAACTGCTGCTCAAGTGACATCTTCATCCAGAAATCAGCAAAGGTGTTAATAACCCCTCCCCAGGTATTCCTGTGTATTCATTTTTTTTACATCTTAACATTTTGCAAGACTGTCCACAAAACAGGATTTTATATTAAAGACAACCACTAGAGTCCCAAGATGTTAAGATATGCAGTAATGGAAATCTTCAGATCCTGAATTAGTGTTAGGCAATGTGTTGAGAGAATTCAGAAGGAAGAAACTTCTCGCTGGAGGTGAAACACTTCAGCACCATCTAATAAGCATCTTACTTGCTTGCATATCTTCCATCTTTAAACCTAAAGAAACATGAACCTTGTTAAGCAAGTAAATGGCGCAAAAAACAGCACAAGTAAAAAAAGGATGGTCCAGCTCAGCCTATATCCCTAGGATAGCGCATGATATGCTTAAAGGGGTGTGCCCATTATAGCAAAATATTAGTGTCTGTAGTGAAAAGTTATACAATTTTCCAATATACTGTGTCAATTCCTCACATTCTGCTTGCTGTCAGTCTATAGAAAGCCCCCGGTCATGTGATGGCACACAGGTGCATAGCTCATTATATCACAAATCTCCTGTAGTTCTCTAGGTAATCAGATCTAAAAAACTAAAAAAAAAAATACTGAAAGTATATTGTAAAATTGTATAAATTATCTGCTGAAATGGGAACACCCCTTTAACAGTGTCATGCCACCAGTTATGAGAACAGGGATCCCATTCCCACTAATAAATGGGAGAATCAGATCAGGCATCTGCCCGGCCACTCCATTTATTCTGAGTAATATATTGTATCAGGTCAGCAAGTAATGACCATGAACTGTACCCAAAACCAAACAAGCCCAAAACCCACAAGGGACATGATAAAACACTTACACTGGTAGGCTAATCACCATTGTGTAGGGACATAACTATAAGTCGGTGTCCCTGGAGGCCGATATGCCGGCATGGTAACTTGGTGAGGAGCTACTGGAGTTGGCGAGTGGGTGGTCAACAATGTGCCTAGAAAACAAGATATAGATATATATAGTACACTGCAATTCAACATTACACAAAACCTACACAAAATGTGTGTATGTTTTATTGAATGTGACAGAACAGAGTAAATTCACACTCATACCTGCTGACATTGCCATTGTGGTCCCAGCTACCATCCCCATAGCTACACCACTGCCTCTGGGAGGAGGGATGGGAGCGGGGTACATTGCTGCAGGCATCCCATTGGGCTGCACGACTGTAGTGTGATGGATTACATGTGGAGGAGCTGCATACAGAGGTTGTGTGTAGTAGGTTCCCTGCTTTAAGATAATAGGAACAAATATAATTACATACAGTGAAAATTAAAACTAACATCCAGAGCCCTTCTGACTCATTAGCATAATTTTAAACATTGAGTTTAGAATTAGGATTACAAATTCAAGGAGCTTAGAGGCAGAATTGTGTCAAGGCATAGATCTGGCCAAGGTTACAATAGTATTTGCAATATTCAAGGTTCCTAAGAGCATAGTGGCCCAAATAATCCTTAAATGGATGAAGTCAAAAACTTCTTCCTTTTATGGCAGCGTGCATTGGTAAGGCGTTAATGAGCAAAAATAATATTTTTGATCTTACCAATTAGCTGCAATAAAACAAAGAGTGGCAAATTAAAAAGGGAATACTTTCCGTACCCACTGTTATCCTGGTAGATTTGCTTTAATATACTGCAGGGGTGTGTGTTATAGCATGATGAGGGAATGAGACAAAGATGCAATACACAGCATCTAAAAGTACAGTGAAGTCCAGAATAATTTAGTCATCTGTTGGTGTTCTGACAGTAACGGATTTTCATTGATACACTTTAAAACCAGTCTGTGCATAGAGAATATATTTGCCCACCTAGATTAATGGCTGATAAAAATTACAGCAAAATGGAAAAGGTTACCTGTGCATATGGATTTTGCTGTGGGTAGGCACTTCTTACTGGGTATACTGCCGTCTGATAAGGGTTAGGGGAAGAGGAGTAGGGTGGGACAGTCCCACTGGTGGGAGAACATGACACTTTGTATGGTGTACCGGGCGTATATCCTGTAAGAGAGCAGAATCTATGTAAGAGAAGATACCGTGCAGACAGACATCATACAGTGCCAGAGTAGTGGAGCGTAATGTATGGCAGAGAATGTGGTATCAATGTTAAAAATGTACAACAATCATTCAAGACCAAGAAATTCAGAAATTAGAGAGGTAGTGCCCGACACTGAAATAAGATATTTGGTTAAATTTTGTGTCTTGGTGAGCACCACACAACGTACAGTACATGCAGCAGGTTCACATACACCCAGGTACTTTAAAGCAAAGTCAGTCATTACAGTTCAAAGTAAAGTCATTACACCAGCTTCAGCAAAAAATAATTCTTACCTTCTAAAAAAATGTATCATAGAGAAATGTCCAACATACTTATTACTTCTGCCCAATATACCATTTCAGAGATATTCTCACAATCCATATGTTAATGAGATAAGTTGGTGCACGCAGAGTGTCTTCAGCACCGGAGCACTTCTATTCCTGTCTGAACCACTCCCCTCTAATATAATAAGGATATTTATCTAGTGAAGAAGAGAGAAGTGCCATAGGCAGGAACAGAAGTGCTGAGAACATGATCTTGCGTCCCATCCTCATTAGCATATGGATTAAACTGGGAAGATCATGGAAAGGTCACGATATACTGAAATACGGGTATGTTGGAAGTGCATTGCTCCATAATAAGGCTTGGTTGTAGAAGTTGTAGAATAGTTAACATAGTTTGAGAGAATAGGAAGAGGCAGCCAGCTTTCATTTCATTCCCTGCATATACCATGCACCAACATATTTACTTCTTAGCTCCAGCAGTACTCAATAATGCAGATGTCATTTCTACAATAGTTTACCTTTCAGGTACTTATTTTGCTTTTTAATGTCTTATCAAGGAAGTGCAAAGAATAATTAGCGCTGAAGAAAAGCAAAGCAGGTACCTGAATTAATTGCAGCGTTTCTCGCAGCAGAGAACGCGTGCCCGAACATGTACATTTGCACACCGGAGGTCGCATATGAGGATTGTTCTACCTCTGAAATCAAAAGTTGAAGTTTAGTTCAGCTTCAATGTAAATGCAGTTTTCAAGTAATGGTTACCCATTTCCCCCTCAAGACAAACCACACAAAGACCATGAGGCCTATATAGTAATGGGAGAAGTCCAACAAAAAGCATTTGATCAAGGCCTTACAAAGGGGACTTCCATTGATCATCCAATTTGAGGTCTCCTAGTAATGTGTGTGGAGAGGTCGTACAGCAAAGAATTTCTAGGACAGAACCTGGAATCACTGAGCTGAATGGATGTCTAGTACAGTTTAGCAATTTGAGTCACAGTCCAAGAGAGACGACACACACACACAGATCAGATTAAACAAGGGGCAAGATATTTTTTGCAATTGGAGGATTAGTGGATCAATGTGGGAGCCAAGAGCACAACATTGTGAAGACTGCATTTAGAAGCAGCAGGACTGATGGATTTAGAATTTTAGCTTCTATTAACAACATTCATAAAGGTTTGACTACACAGATACTGTCTGCCAGCAATCAATGTCAAACTTTGATAAGGCAATTTAAGCACCTGTGTTTCCATATGTATATACAGTCATGTAACAATGATGACTGCTGCCCAAGACAATACACAAACACCATGGTCTCTGAGGTATTACCAGGTAACAGAGGAGTTACTTCATAGGAACCAAAATGTCTCCTGTGGACGTGAGACAATGCTGCTAGCGCTGAGCTCCTGCAGGCCTAGTGCACCGCATGCCCCTTAAATGATGTACAACTACTGAATAAATATACCTGCTTGTCCATGTCCAACAACTAGATGTGCAACAAGATATCTAAGGTACAGTTAACAATCTCTTTAGGCCTTCAGTTATTCTGAGCAAAGACCAGGAGTGGTTGAACACAGAGAGCAGATGCAAGTATTCCATTATACTTCCCCATCTGTAGTAGACTCACCTGGTTTTGGCTCACAACAATTGATGCAAAAAACTGAATGCCTAGTAAAGATGTGAAGTGGGCCATAGCAGGCGGAAGGAGATAATATGCACAGATGTTCTTACTGAAGCAACAAACGAAGTTTCCATAAATCAAAAACAGTGACAATACACCTTAAATTCTACAGCAACCTATCACATTCCCCTGTATGAAATACTAGACCCAAAAAACTAATACTGCACTTTATCAACAAACTTAACTCAATATGAAAATATGAAGTGGATTTGTCACAGAACTGGCAGATTTTTACATCCACATGAATACAATATGCTGTATATCAACTAGATAAATAAAAGTCTCCACTTCAGCCACAATGCATATTTTAGGAGTGCACAGAGGCTTCCGACCGAACAATAATCTAAAAATATGCAAAGAGGGTAAAAGTGCTTTTTAAAAAAAAAAAAAAAAAATATAAAGAAAAAAAATATGTATGCATCTTTGCAAGAAAGGTACACGATATAAGACCTTGTATCTCCTACCTTTCTTCAAAAGATGCATACACATTTTTAATTGGATTAATAAAAAAACTTTATATTTTACGCAGCAATTTTTGCATATTTTTGGATATCTGACTCCTCATCTGGGTATATATACACATAGCATATCCAACGTGCCCCTAAAGTTTTGTTCCTTTATGGAGGATTCATAAGGCCCCTTTAACCCCTTAACGCTCTACGCCGCAGAGGTATAAGGAGTGTATGAAGAGGGCTCACGGGCTGAGTCCTCTTCATACAGAGGTGGGGGTTTTTGCATTTTGCAGAAAACC
Organism: Engystomops pustulosus; assembly: GCA_019512145.1. Taxonomy (NCBI): domain Eukaryota; kingdom Metazoa; phylum Chordata; class Amphibia; order Anura; family Leptodactylidae; genus Engystomops; species Engystomops pustulosus. Next base: position 31,723,566 of record CM033643.1, on the reverse strand, counting down.
CCCACCGCTAATAACCGCGGTCGGTGCTTGCACGGGCGCCGCCATCTTTTTTACGATCACCGCGCCCCCGAACATCATCGGGGGGGGGTTGGTGGCTGGCGTCGATCGGTTGTCATGGTAGCCTCGGGTCTTCTTTTGACACGAGGCTACATGGCTTCTGGAGATTCGTTACAATAAGCCAGTGGCTCATTGTAATGAATGACCTGCAAAAATGCCATATATTGCAATACAGAAAACGGTTACGGGCGGCGGTGACCTCCGAGGTGGGAAATGGCGTCCAAATGTCCTAAATGCAACTTTTACACCTTTTTACATCACATAAAAAATGAAATAAAAAATGATCAAAATGTCGCACAGACCTCAAAATGGTAGCAATGAAAACGTCACCTCATTTTGCAAAAAATTACCCCTCACACATCTCCGGCCACCAAAGTATGAAAAAGTTATTAGCGTCAGAAGATGGCAAATTTTTTTTTTTTTGTACACATTCGTTGAATTTTTGAAAATGTATTAAAACACAAAACCGGTATAAATTTGGTATCACCGCGATCGCACCGAACCAAAGAATAAAGCTGAGGTGTTATTTTGAGTGCACAGTCGAAAAAACTGAGCCCACAAGAACGTCACGTGCGGTTTTTTTTCAATTTTTCCACATTTGGAATTTTTTTTTCAGCTTCGCAGTACACGGCATGTTAAAATAAATATCATTACGGGAAAGTAAAATTTGTTACGCACAAAATAAGCCCTCACACAGGTCTGTACACAGAAAAATGAAAAAGTTATGGATTTTTGAAGTTGGAGAGCGAGAAATGAGCCGAAAAACCCTCCGTCCTTAAGGGGTTAATAGCAATGTGACACAAATACAGATGCAACATCACTGAAGCCTAGAGAACCCACAAGTGGTGAAGGGGGAGTGAGACTGTGTAACAGTCAGTAAAGCCAGATCACAAGGGGTTATGTTAGCCACATAATTTTAGTTGATTTTAGAGGGAAGGCGGCCATGGATAACAAATGTCAGAAGATTACCAGTGTCACGGTGCCTGGATCTATCAGTAAGTGTCCATGGTTTATCATGATGGATTTTCATTGCAGATTAGCTATAGTATACTGCAGAGCTGTGTGTTATAGCATTATGAGGGGACTATACAAAGCTGCAAAACAATTCATCCAATCTAAAAAGTACAGTGTTTATAGCAGTACAAACAGTCCAGGCTGATTTGGTAATCTGCCTGTGTTGAGACAGTAATGGATTTTCATTTAGACACTTTAAAACCAATCTGCGCATACACAATATGTCACAGATTTTTAAGGAGGTTTACCTGATGGAAAGGCAGGATTTGCACCAGGATACATGCTGGGAGAGTAGGCAGGAGCAGCAGCAGCAGCATAGCCCATTGGGAAGCCAGCTAAAAAGTAACAGGAGATTAGAAAGACACCCACAACAAATCTTTTGAAATCATGGCTAAAGAAAAGTCTCTCGGCTAAGATAAGCTGTTCTTGGATGGGATCCGGGAGACTCCTCACCTGTGTCTGACTGCCCCCAGTCTAGGGTGCTAGACTTGTCTACAGACTTATTTTTATATTCTGGGGTTATATAGGTCATCAATTTCAAGGGCTATCACTTTGATAAGCCATCAATATCAGGTCAGATGGATCTACCTACTGCCAGTATCCAGTTCTCCTGCCTTCATTCTTTACCAGACACAAGTGCATGAAACTAAATGGGTGGTTATCTTTAAAGACATTTACCATTGGTCCTTTGGATAGATAAATACTGTCTGATTGCAGTTGGGAAAAATGTTTCTCCAAGACGTCTGGATCAACCGTCCTGTATAAGGACCCATAGAAGGAGAGCCAATGCTTTAAGTCCTATTGTGCATGAAGCATTTCAGAAGGACTTTGGGACAATCACAATAATGTGAAACCACCTTTCATTATGAACATAGCTGTGTCTGGAGCCAAAGGCCATCAATTTTTTTTTTTTTTAGAGATAATAAAAACCTATGTTATAAAACGCTATGTGTGAATCTAGCATACAAAAGACACATTATAGGATGTGGCTCTTTGCCTATAATAACAATGACAGATGTGACAACATAATAGCTCTGTGATGAGAGGCCCTAAGCTGCAAAGACAGTAAAATAATGTATAATATATACACATACATACACATATACATAACAAGGAGTGTGGGATAGAAGCATCATACTACTCACCAGGGTAACCAATGCCTTTAGCGTTTGCATAAGGTACCCCAGAAGAACCAGGGCTATAGACGGGATTCATGATTGTACACCTAAAGAATAAAATGGGTAGGGAAAAAAAAAAAGTTACATATCTCAAGGTCGATGAAAAATAAGGAAAAGTGGGCTTCTGGTGTGAACAGAACTTTTCATTTGGTATAAAATTATATTATATACGCCAAAAAATATATACTCCACATACAGCCAGTCTCCAGGTGGTTACACAAAAATAGCTTCCGCAGGTTTGTTCTTAAGTTGAATTTGTATGCAAGTTGAAACATATATATGTAACTAGGGGTTGTCTGTAAGTCAAGTGTCCTTAGGTCAGGTACTGCATGTACTTACAAGGCTTTAAAATCTGTCTACTTGATCCGGAGTGGCCAGGGACTTCCAGAAATAATCTACAAAAATAAAATAAAAAGCTTAAAACAGCAGTGGTGGATATAGGAAAACAATTGCACAAGGAACAAGTAGATTGTTACGGTGGATTGTTAACCCACTTATTGCAGAAGATTGGATAAGATTTTGGAACATTTCAACTATATGAATGCTGGGGATTTTCCATCAGCAATTTCAAAGCAAAGAACCTGCAAAGTATCTATCCCATAAAGAGACCTTAGATAAGAAAATCCTAGTGCAAATCTTACATTGTGAAAGACAGATTACCCAACTGCTCAATGTATTACTAATTTAGACAATCATATCTGGAGAACAAAAGTTAGTGGCAGAAATCAAATATTAAAAAAATATAATCAGATGGGATTTGTTTGATGTGTGGATTAACTAGAAAAAAAGAAATACCGGTAGTTGAAATATGGACCGTATACTGCCTAGATTTCACTGCAGTGAACACAGTGCAGTGGATGGGACACCAAGCAAATACAATACAAATCCACTCTTCTCACAACCGTCTCCAGGATTTCTCCATGCACCCCACATACTCTAGAACTCTATCAAAACCAAACCGTCAGTCTGTCCCCAGCCTTCCAAATGTGACCTGAAAACCCACCTGTTAAGTGCACAAAATGACCAGACGACTATGCTCCCTGACCTCCACTATACTGATTGTGAGCCTTAACATTGGAGTAAGATGTGAGAATGCGCCACTCAGGTAGTCATTATACAATACACTGCCCATCCCCTATAGCTGCCCTTACACATCAACACAAGAGATGGGAGCAGCTGGCAGAATATGCTACAAATTAACATAAGAAAAGGCAATGGGCACTTATCAAAAGGCCAGTGCTCATCTTTGTCGTACACGACCAATCACCACAATTTATTGTGCTAAGGCACAAGGCACCTAATAATCTGGTTGCTGGGCAGTCAGGAGTCGAAACTTGGCGGGCACTGGGGGGCCATGACACCACACAGGTGATGTGGAGAGGACATGGCGGGCACTGGGGGGCCATGACACCACACAGGTGATGTGGATAAGACATGGATGGCACTGGGGGGCCATGACACCACACAGGTGATGTGGAGAGGACATGGCGGGCACTGGGGGGCCATGATACCACACAGGTGATGTGGAGAGGACATGGTGGGCACTGGGGGGCCATGACACCACACAGGTGATGTGGAGAGGACATGGTGGGCACTGGGGGCCATGACACCACACAGGTGATGTGGAGAGGACATGGATGGCACTGGGGGGCCATGATACCACACAGGTGATGTGGAGAGGACATGGATGGCACTGGGGGCCATGACACCACACAGGTGATGTGGAGAGGACATGGCGGGCACTGGGGGCCATGACACCACACAGGTGATGTAGAGAGGACATGGCGGGCACTGGGGGCCATGACACCACACAGGTGATGTGGAGAGGACATGGCGGGCCATGACACCACACAGGTGATGTAGAGAGGACATGGCGGGCACTGGGGGCCATGACACCACACAGGTGATGTGGGGAGGACATGGCAGGCACTGGGGGGCCATGATACCACACAGGTGATGTGGAGAGGACATGGCAGGCACTGGGGGGCCATGACACCACACAGGTGATGCGGAGAGGACATGGCGGGCACTGGGGGGCCATGACACCACACAGGTGATGCGGAGAGGACATGGCGGGCACTGGGGGGCCATGACACCACACAGGTGATGTGAGAGACATGGCGGGCACTGGGTGGGCCAGGGGGACACCACACAGGTGGAGAAGAGGACAGGGCGCGCCATCGGGGGCCAGACGACCACACAAGGGAGTGGGAGAGGACAGGGGGCATGACACCACACAGGGAGTGGAGAGGACATGGCGGGCCACTGGGTGGCCATGACCCCACACAGGGATGTGGAGGAGGACCAGGTCAGTGCACTGGGGGCCCATGATCCCACCACAAGGGTAGAGCGGACAGACCTGGCAGGCCGCTGGGGTGGCCATGACACCACACAGGTGAGTGCGTGGTGAGGCATGGCGGGCCTGGGACAGCTGGCCATTGACACACCAAGGTGATGGGCGGAGAGACATGGCTTGGGCGACTGGGGCCATGAACCACCAAGGTGATGGGATGAGGACATGGCGGGCATGGTGGCCAATGCCACCACACCAGGTTTGAATGGGTGAGGACATGGCATGCAGCCTGGGGGGCCAGAGACACACAGGTATGTGGGGCGTGGATGGATGTTGGACCAACGGGTGGGAGGAGGACATGGGATGGCACTGGGGTCCATGCCCCCACCACCAGGGTGATGTGAGAGTGGACTGGAGGCCTGGGGGCCTGACACCACACAGGTGCATGTGGAGAGGACCTGGCAGCACGGGGCCTGCCCCCACCCGGACAGCGTGATGTGGGGCACTGGCAGGCTCACTGGGGCCGTGACAAGCCGATGCACCAGGTTTGTGGGCAGGACATGGGCAGGCATGGGGGGCCATGACACTACAACACAGTGAGTGGAGCGAATCAGACGTGGCATACACAGTGATGTTGAAACCGGCACCTGATACAACACATGTGATGTAGAGAGGACCTGGCGGGCATGATACCACACAGTGATGCACTTTAGAGAGGACATGGGGGCTCCACTGGGGCCCATAAACCACTACAGTGATGTTGGATGGAGGACATGGCGGGGCCTGGGGGCCATGACACCACAAGGTGCTGTTAGCAGAGGACATGGCGGGCACTGGGGGCCATGAGCACCGACACTTGGTGTAAGGAGACATGGCGGGCCCATTCTCCCACTCACGAACAGGTGCATGTGAGTAGGCTGGCGGCCACGGTGGGCCCCTGACCCACCACACGGTGATTGGAGAGTGACATGGCAGCACTGGGCGGGCCATGATACCACACGGGTGATGTGCCAGAGGCATGGAGGCACTGGGGGCCATGCACCCACCACAGGTGATGTGGGGGGGGATGGCGAGGCCATATAGAGGTGGCTGACACCCACTCGAGTGACTGGGGGAGGACATTTGCGGCATAGGGGTCAGAGCCCCCCACAGGTGATGTGTAGAGGCAAGTGGCGGCCTGGGGGGCATGAGACACCACACAGGTGATGTGGAGAGGAACATGGCAGGTCACTGGGGGGCCAGATACCAAGGTGATGTGGAGAGGACACCTGGCACACGGGTGGGTCAAACTACCAAGGTGAGTGGGGCGGGACATGGCGGGACACCTAGGGGTCATGACACCCAACACCAGGTGAGTGTGATGAGGACATGGCAGAGCATCTGGTGGGACGCCATTGCGCACACACAGGTTGATGTGGAGGGTTACATGATGCATCTGGGTGTGGCATGCCCACAGTTGAGTGGGGACGGCATGGCGGGCACTGGAGGGCCATACACCACACACGTGTGATGTGAGAGACATGGATGGCATCTGGGGGCCATGACACCACAACAGGTGATGTGGAAGTCCATGGGCGGGTACTGGGTGGGCCATAACACCACAAGGGGGATGTGGAGAGACATGTGGGCAGACTTGGGTCACAGTGCGTTACCTGCTCCAGGTAAGGTGATGCAGTAGTGTATAGCACACAGTAGGGGCACGACTCTGAGGCCAAAGGTTCCCCCGGGCCACACGTTCATGCCAGGCTATCCCGGCAGTGCACACAACAGATGGGGCAGCTAGGCCGCATCCCCGCGCTGTGCCCCCCCTGACTAGGCTGCAGGTAGAGAGTGACCACCCCTCATGCCTCCGCCCAGTGTCCGGGCCGGCGCCTCACCTCTCGGCCGCCGCGCTCCGCTCTTTCTAGGTCTCGCTCGGGGCTTTCTCCTTCTCGGAGGACTATATCTAGCGACAATCAACACCTATGAGCCCCGTGACGTCATCCCTTCTGGCGTGGGGGCTCTTTGAATCTCCCCGCCCTTCGCTGGAGTTTACGGTGTCGGGGCTGGTGGCGAGATTGAGATCCACGTGGGCTGGATATGCTCAGTCACTGGATACGATGGTTTCCAAACTGCACGCGCTCGTGCGTGGGGCGACGGTAATGTGTAGGATAATATACGTATATAGATCTAGTATTATAGAAATTATAATATAAGTAGATAAATATTATAATTTTACTATAGATATCTGGAGGTCGTATGTGCGGTGCTTCCTGTTTCGTCCCCCATGGGTGTACTGTTACGTAAAATATCTACTGGTAGTGTATGAGTGATCTATGCATGTGTATTTGTGACTATAATGGTTATATATTTAATAATTTTCTCTTATGGGCGTGTATGTCGACTGTGTCATATGAATGTCTGTGGTGTGACGTAGACGTGTATGTGTACTGTGTGACGTATACTGTTGACTATTGCAAAGCGTTGGGTGTGGTGTCTGTATTCTGTACCGCTAAAGGCTTTCTGTCCCTCGCATTTACAATCCCAAGTTGCACGCTCGCCTCTGTGACTCGTGGAGCGCCTAGACTCGGGTTTGAGATTACATTTAACCCTGCACTTCAAACATCCACTTATAAACCACCCATATCTAGAAGCGATTGCCTGCTGTGTGCTGCTCGTGGCATTGGAAGTCTGCGCTGTGATGTTGCTCTCTTTGCCCTAGGTCATTAATATGAGCCCAGCTTTGAATTTGCTCTACAGGAAGATACGTTAAAAACACTTATGGTGAGGTACGATGGATAGGGATACAGCGAGATAGGGGGAGATTTATCGAAATGTATGCGGTGAACAATGTTCCAGTTGCTCTGATGAAAAACCACTTAATGTTAATGTTGGCCCGGCTGCGTGTTCCAGCAAGGTGAAGTCAGACGGAATAAGTGTCAGAGAAGACCGTCACTGCTGAGAGTCAACTCTGGAAGAAGTGTCAAGCTTACAGACCGTTCCACTTGAGCATGAAAGGTCTATCAACTATGTTTGTTAAACCCTATATTTGTGAGCTAAAGGAGTTATTTACTATCCGACACCAGGTGGAGCTCGCTACAAGCTAGTAATAGTGAGTGGAAGTGTGTGACGTAACATTTGTTGAGTTTTTTACACCAATTTTAAAAGATCGTCCTGTCAGGAGGTCCTATGTGTACGCTATAGTAAATTAAAAACACCTTACCGTGTTCATGGTGCTTTCTGTGTTTTGCAGGTCCACAGTGAAGGCCGGCGTACCTACACCCCAGTTTCACTGTGCACTCGCCATGGTTTATGGTACCTGCCCATGCCGTCTTGGTGATATTCTCTTTGGCTTCTTAACTCCTTCCGACATGTGACGTATATACCTCACTTCCGGGTGCGGGTGCCATAGCCGGAAAGTCTTTGCTTGCATTATTGCAGAAAAGGCTTACCATAACATCCGAGATTGTGCAAGCATGGCGAGGATCGTCACTATCCCCATACATCATCGGGGATAGCGATTGGCTGCACATGACATCCCTGGGTCTTTCCAAAGACCTGAGGCTGTCTCATTTTAACACTGTTTTCGATTACAATCGATCAGCTACATTTTAGTGAATGAGAGGAAAATCCTCCCCGTATAGATAGGAGTGATAAGACTAACCTAGGGTTGAAGTACGTTTGGGGTCTTAAAAATCTTAAATTTATCTACACTCAAATCAGTAACAACATATATATATAACGATTAACAAACCGTACATAAATTCAAATCACCCCCTCTTTCAAATCGATTTTCAAACAACATGATATCCTGCTACTACAAAAGAAGAAAAAATAAAGCTTATCTCGTGCCTATGTGACTACGAGAAGATACTATAGCCGCCGCCCCTAAGACTGGCCAAATAAAAAAACATTGTACTGGAGGTCTCATTCTTGTAAATGTTGAAAACCTTATAAAACCTATCAAATTTGGTATCCACGTGATCGTACGACCCAAAATACAAGTTATAGTTTGTTGACGGTGGGGAGTGAAAAAAGAAAATGCCAAAACAAAATAGGGCTGTGGCGAGAAGGGGTTAAGTCTGTGCACATATTGAGCTCTAGAGAAGGTCCAATTTCTAGTAAGTATAAGTTTTTTTTTTTTGTTTTTTTATAAACGTCCACAAGAAAGTTGCTAAGGGTGTCTGGGACCCAACCATGGGTCTGTAAGGATCTGTGGGTGGTTTATTGTCCGAAATCGCCCTGACTGCTCTTCTTTAAGTAAGGTTTTAGTTTGAGAGATTTTGTTTTCAACCTAGTTGCTATTCTCTTCCTCCAAAAAGTTTGAGAAAATCCTGAAGAAATCTGAGAACAGCTAAACTCTTAAAATAACTCAACTTTTTTTCCTGAATACCACCAGTTTTTAGGATGCTAAGACCTTGTCACTGTCTTGTTCTCTATATATGCCACGGGGAACCAGAACAGAAGGGCTCCTGGTTCCCTTTCTAACACAACACCAGACTCATCCTTCATCCAGATCCTTCATGGATCCGCTAGTTGCAGTCACTGCAATGGTTGCCTGTTGTCTTCCTAATACAGTTTAACTGCTCCTAATCCACAGATGCTTGCACCTCCCTAGCTCTCCTTCTTATTCCCACTATCTCCCGAGCCGTGCGCTTCCATCTGCCAGTGATCTACAGATGTGACCCATCCAGTCACATCTAAGGGACTTCACTCGAGCTGTCACTATTCTCTGGAAATGACGCTACCTGTGTTCTCCTCTCGTCATGTAACCCTTTAGCACTTACTCTGAACCAGTGGTTCCGGGTTTCTGTAAATATAGATAGTGGCTGGTACAGAATGGTTTTATATTCATGCAGCATTCTACACCATGATTCCTCTGTATCCCCCCTTTCCCTCCTCATACAGTCTAGACCTGTACGCTCTGCACGCAGGACCATCCCCTTATAGTTTCCGTCTGGCATGTTATTTACTCTGTAGTGTCTTATTTTAGTTTATACATATTCCCCATAATCTGTAAAATGCTGCCGGCATAGATGGCGCATACAAATAAAGATGTGTTTATCCTCTTTAATTTGCCCTATAAGCAGAAAAACGTAAGAGACCAAGTATGTACGTTGAAGGAGCTCTGTCTATAATGATGTGTGTTCATTTCTATTTTCTTATTAGAGATAGTGTGGAAAGACTACAGCTCCCAGCATCCTTGGGAAGTGAGAATGCCGTGGGGAGCCTCGTCAAGTAAACATTCCAGCAGTCATAAGACTGTAGTGAAGTCAACAGAAGGTTTGCCCAGGAACTACGCTGGCAGCCCTCCAGCTGCGAGGAGTCCATGGAGAAAGGATAGGGTATTTGTAACACATTACTACATGAAGAGGGGGCACTCATGCTCTGACAGGTCAGCAGCCCCTCCTGTGCCCAGGCGGCATCATTAGCCATGAGTGACACCCAGGATTCACCTCTACACCTCTACACTTTTGTTTCAAGTTTCATGTAATTTAACTAGCTAATGAATATTGGGGCAACATTTACTAAGGTCTCACTAAGACTGCGCATTCTCCTGTTATCCCGCCCTTTTCTTATACTTGCCCCGCATATTTCACGTGGGGGTTCTGCAATTCGCCCTCCATAGTTTTAAATCGTCTCTATTAGACGGGCGGGGCCCAATGGATAAACCCCATAATAAGAACGAGAGGTGACGCGACGTTACCCGGGTGCCGGGATCTCATGTGAAGTGTCCCTGGTTTAGCATGTTTGACTTTGTGCCAGATTCCATTTAACCCCCTAAATGATCCGGGTGAGAAGTTGTCACAAGGCGCACTAAGGGCTCACAGGTGTTTCTCGTCTCTAATTTCCCGTCTCTGCTTTCTAGATCTCTGATTGTCTGTCATTCTAATAAAAGCTGTTCACGTGGCATTTACATTGAAATGCAATACAACTTTAAGGAAAGGAGATTTGCCTAATTACATTTTCTGTTAACATTTGTGTTTACAAAACATGATGTTAACACATATGATTACATCACATCAACATTCACTATTTTCCATATCCAGTTTTCAATCCTTACTGTGTGTTCCAAAAATGACCGGTACATGGATCAGAGCGGAGTATGTGACTTTGTTCCTGATATGCATCCTGATAGCCGTCTAGCAGAGTTTATACTTGGCATTTTTGATTGGTCTCACATTGTATTTGCTCTATGGTCATATCTGACATATGTCCTATATAACGTTGTTCCAGGAACAAACTTGCTTGTTACGGATACACTGTCAACATAGCAGGACGTCTCCCTTCCTATGATGGAATGCTCTGCAATGGTCATGTGCTACTTTTTAGCGCTGTTCACATTGCAAACATTGTGATATAAAGCTGTGTCAGATTAGGAACAAACCCCTAATCTACTTCTAGAACACAGAGCACAGCAACACGCATATAGCCTGCGCATCACAGGAGTGCACTTTCATGGCTGTGTTGCGACTTTCTGTTTACAACTGTTTAAACTATAACAATTTTTCTAGATATAGCTACCGCCGTCGCTTTTCTTTTCCTTGCGCTTGTGGTGGTGCCTCTCTCTTGGGTGCTTCTCTGGGTGCTGTCTCTGTGCTCCTATTGCCAGGGCGGGTGAGCTGGGGCCGTAGGGGCGATGGCCGCTGCAGGCAGTTACTGCTTCGGTGCCGGTTCCTCCGAGGGGAGGGGCTAGGCCCACGACTGTTGTGCTCATAGAAACATATGTAGCCACCACTGCTTGTGTCACAGATCCCAACGTCGCTGGCTTGGTGGCACAATCAACACTGTAAAGATTTATATTCTTCATGGCAGACTTATGTGTCACTTTCTGTACTAGTGCCTTCTGTCTTTGTACCTTTGTGGCTGTTACCACTCTGGGCTATCGCCTCTGTGGACACGGGGCCTTTTGGGACTGGTACCACCAACCCCCCAACACAGGACGGCCGGACCACGTGTGGACCCGCTAACAGAAAAAGAACGGATGAGAAGGAAAAAGAACAAGGAATAGAGGCGGGGAGGATAGGAAGGGACAAGAAAACGAAGCCCCGGGAGGGTGCAGGAGAGCGCTAAAAACACCAGAGACACGAACAAGTCAAACACAGGTGCAGAAGAACAACACGAAACTGGAGGAAAAGGAAGCAAGGAGAAGAAAGTTGCCGGACAAAAAAAAGGGAAACCAAGAAGGGAGGAAACGGGTCTCTTGTGGCTGTGCGCTAGTGGGCAATTTCCCCTCTGGGGACTGTGCCTTCTAGTTGAATTGTCCCACTCTGTCTTTTTACCGCTCTAGGCCTATGACCTCAGTGGGCCATCCTCAGGTTGCTGTGTTGCCTATGCCTTGTTGACCTAATGGACCTTGTAGTGGCCTATGGCGCTCTGTTGGGACCATGCCTGTTGGGGCCTATGGCTCTGTGGGCCCAGTGCCTGTGTGGGCCTATGGCTCTGTGGGCCCATGCCTGTGTCTGATCTCCTTTGCCTATCACTCATGGGCCTATGGCTCGTGGGGCCCATGCGTGTCAGATCGGCTTGCCTGTGTGGGCCTATGGCTCTGTGGGCTTATGCCTGTGTGTGGCTTTATGCCTGTGTGGGCCTATGCCTCTATGGGCTTATGCCTTGTGGGCCTATGGCTCTGGTGGGCCCATGTCTGGTTTGCCTATGTCTCTCGGGTCCTGTGTTTGGCCTATGCCTTATGACCTATGGCCTGTGGGCTATGACTGGTTGGCCTAATGCCTTTTGAGCCTATGGCTCTGTGGTGCCTATGCCTCGAGTAGTCTATGGCTTGTGGGGCCTATTGCTTGTGTGGGCTGTTACTACTGGCACTTGGCTATTACCTCCATGGGCTGTTACCCTCTGGACATAAAACCTCTGCGGCCTATACCACAATGTAGCTCCACAGATCCATATGTAAGAAACTGATGCTTTCATCACAGATCCTACTGGGACTGGCGTGATGCAAAACAAACACTGTAAAATACTTAGATCCATCAGGGCGGATTGTTGACATCTGTGCACTGGTCTCTGTGGGTGTTTCTGCTCTGGGCTGCTATTGTCTCTGTATCTGTGTATCTCAACAGATGGTGTCTGTATGGGCGAGTGGCCTATATCGGCTTGTACTTTGGTTCAGCTAAATATGCAACACCTCAACACTAACTATCATAAAAAACAAACTTAAAATCTTTATGTAAAAACACTCCCATACTCTTATGCTAAATGGACATATCCCTGTAGCAATATGAACAGTATCAATGCAAAGTATGGCCAGATTTGAAGAAGGAAAATGGTCCTCAGTTTGAATGTTTCCCAAGATAAGTAAAGTGACCCGTTATAAGGGATTCCATAAATGGTTAACCCGTGGGTACTACCCATCGTACTCTAGTTCTTTGGGCTGGGTATACTGCTTCCTCCTCCTACTCACTGAAGTGACTGCTAGTTTGTGCAGGGTTGGGGAATCTCCTCCTATCTGCAGGCACATGATTCAGCGGACACTGGGGGACATCACTGCAAAAGCTGTTATTTACCAAGGTCGGTACACAGGTAGGGACCGTCCCAGCTTGCTACCGTTAACCAGCAGAAGCGATGTCGAATGTCATTATATACCATTTCATGACATAGGGGTCAATTGATGTAGTCACAATCCATGCCCAATGTGCTCAAGTGCAGTTCTCTTCCCCATAACAGTATAACTATTCTATAATGAATATTTTACATTACCTCTCCCTTTCTCCTCAAATAGCATTGCCTGGGTGCCAATTAGCATATGATTCAACTGAGAATTCTCTGAAATGCAGAGAAATATTAAAGGGTTTTTCCCATCAACAGGAAGGGCCTAACTTGCTGATCATGTGGGTCTCATCACACTGAGACCCCCACTGATCGCAAGTTAGGCCTATCCTGTTGATGGGAAACCCCTTTAATTATTTCTCTGCATTTCAGAGAAATTCCCAGTTGAATCCATATGCTAGATCAAAAAAACCTAGGGGTCCGATGGGGTCCCACATACCTCCGTCAGTTCCCTCATCGCTCGGTCAGAGTAATGGAGCATGACCGTTCTGCTCCATTAATCTCTATGGAGCTGACGGATATTGCTGAACGCTCACCGATCTCTGTCAGCTCCATAGAGATTAATGGAGCAGAACGTGGGACACCAATGGACCCCTCGTTTTTGTGATCTGTGAGGGCTCATCACTGAGACCCACTGATCACAAGTAGGCCGCTATCCCGTGATGGGCCTAACTTGTGTTCGTGGGGAAAACCCCTTTAAGGTAGGTTGGAAATCAAAGTTAATTTCTCTATAACATGCTACCAGCAAATTATAACGCTTGGCTGGGTGGTAGACCCCCTTTAAGTTTGCAAATACCATTAACTTTTATGTCACATTATCTAAAATATCATCCTGTTTATCTCATGCCCAGGAAAATGATGAAGAATAAGAGAGTATAATCTCGGCATTGTAAATAGGGTAGACGGCATTAGTATAAGGCCGGTTCCAAATGAACGTGTGTACTGGTGCTGCAGATTGTCCGGCAGACAGAGAGTCCTTGCATCATATTTTTGTATGATGTAAGGACTTCCGTCCTGTGCGGTGTGTTTAGTCCATGGAATCAGATCAACATACAGGATGAACATGTTCTTGAGCTGGCCTATAAACCCCCCCTGGAAATGAATAACAATGACATTTCCATCTACTCTAAAACCTCTTCATCTAAGCTGAAGAGTCACATAACTATGCAAAGGAAACTGATGAGAATGAGTTACCCATGGAGCTTCATCTCCCATGGGTGCCAACTATCTCATGTAAACACCCAGCCCAACAACAGAAATATCTCCCTCCCTTAGAAGTTATTATTCGCCTTGCATTAGGTTATTTTCTCGCAGACGTTCCTTCCTGCAGTCAGATTTTGGCTTTCTCCAATACTTTGTCATTAGGAATCATTTTCAGTATGAGCAGCAAACCAGCACCGGAGGACATGGATTTTGCCCTGAGTCAAAAACAGAAAAAGGGTATGTGGTCCTCACTATTACATGGTAATATGGATTCTGCATGTACAGCTAGAACTGGGTCATAACTATAAGGGGCGTATATATATATATATATATATATATATATATATCCGTCATAACTGGGCTCCGGCACCTAAGGGAACGCAACAGCCCCTCTTCTAAATAAGAATTCACCAGTATGTGGCACATCCTAACTGAGTGGCCATGTGAATGGCGAACTATAGATATGCATACAGATGTAATAGATGTAGGCTTACAAAGTGCAGTCAAAAAAATCTAACAACCATAGAAGGAGCTAATGATCAATCCAGCTTTTTTTTTTCTTATTATCGCATTGGGAATCTGAAAGGAATTTGTATGGGAATTATAGTTTGAAATTGATGGAACTACTTCGTTTCCCAACATTTTGCACTAGCTATGAGGCAAGATGCTACAAATATCTTCATGTTGTGAATAATGTAAGCACGCACACCGGAATATGTACATTGAGGCAAGGCAGCAGCACTCAGCACATGTTGTTATATTTAAGAAAAAAAAAAGTTAATGTCCTGGAAGAGTCCTGGGGTCATAAAGGAAGAGTCCTGAGGGTCATAAAAAACTAAAATATGCCAGAATAGTTGTATATTGGGGCATTTTATATAGTTTTTTGCAGTGTATCATTAGTCGATGTAAGTTGGTCTCATACAGCCTGGCAGTATGTATGTCATACGTAGCAACAGTATTTGTGCCCCAGTAGACGTCCCAGATCTCTAAGGTCTTCTATGTTTTCCAAAGCTTTGTTATTATAATTTATGTCATATGAGTTCTTAAAGGGAAAAGGTTGCTTTTATAGGCAAATTATTTTTGGGAAAACGAGGATTCATAAGGATGTAGGCAGTAGTGATGGAATGAGATATGAGCTATGTGTATGCATAAGCTGCATATCGGGAGGTCTGGGTACAGATCGGATGGAGTTCCTAATCTGAACCATTTTCTTCTCTCAACGTGCCTACAACAGGCATGTAAGCATCAGACCAGGACCAGAGATGAGCAAATGGAGTCCAAATATTCTGGTGATTTGTGGTACCAAAGTTCAGGAGGATGTGGAAGCTGTGACCAACCTACTGGTACCCCTTTCTGGCATGGCCTGGTACTTCATACAAGGGTCATGATAGCAAGACTGAGAACCTTACAAAAAGTAACTGCCCTCTTGCACCTGACTCGGCCCGGGTTACTGGGTGCTCCTAGTGGTGGAGCACCAGAGCTGCAGTTCCCAAGTAGCATCTGCCAGGCAGCGCCCTTCTGCGAAGTCTGGGAACAGGAGGACCCAGTGCATTCTGAAAAGTAGGGTTCTGAAGTCCGTAAGCCAAATGTCCCTCAATTTCCCTAACTTTGACTCCAGCTCCACCGAAATGGTCAACAGCTTCAACTCCACAGTCCTGTTTTCCTGGTCACTCTAGCATTACTTGAGATAAATACGGGCTTTCCTTCCCAGTGCCTTATTCCTCTGATCTGTAGCAGAGGAGCTTCACTACTGAAGATAAAGTGCAGCCATATTAGTCTCAACTAATAACCTAAGAGTGCACAACCCCCACCGAAATGCTACATGCCTACATGTCTCTACCCGAATGGGAACATTCATTGGTGCAGGAGGTTGGGTAGTGGTGAGTGCAGCTGAGAGGTCCTCACCACTGCTGAGCCCTCTCCTACCACTCTTCTCAGTGTCCTGCTAGTTGTATGCATTGGGGTAAGGGCACAGAGCAGAGGGGTCCCAGTATGGTTGCAATAGTGTTGTCACTGTCATTGGATAGAAGTTACATCACTGGAGACCTCCCTGATTGTACGCTAAGCAGAGGCCGGGGGTGGAAGCAATACATTGCATCCGTTCCCCATAGTTTGCAATGGTCTTAGCTGACCGTATAAGTCGCTCGGCAAGTGGAAGCAGAATTGTGTATATGATGTATGCTGGTCAGACAGACACATGAAGGATTACTATGTCTGCCACTGAGCGACTGAAAGAAAATGCCTTGTGGACTTAGCCTTACTTTAACAAGTGACCCTGTACATAAACATTGTACATCCATCCATGACAGTTATATTTCCGAATGACAGTGACCTCATATCACAATAATAATGTGCAATGCCACACTGCAGAATATCTATAGGAACATTGCAAAGAGTTAAGGGTGATGACACGACCTCCAGATTTACCAGGTTTTAACCTGATTGATCCTGGTTTTACAAATGTAGTATAATGGGGTGCAGTGATCTGTCTTCCTAGTGTAAACATAAAAGTGGATTTATTTGTGGTGTCTTATCTTCTTCTCCAGAAGTTGAAAATATGGCTTACGTGAAAAGTGGCTGGCTGCTACGACAAAGTAAGTGATGTGTTATTTGTAATCTGTTGTGTTTTTATAAAAAGGACTACTATTTTTTTAGTGACGTCCATCAGTAGCTGAGTTGAGCAGTTAGTAATTAATGTCCATTCTGTATGTAGCATGTTATAGGGCAGGAAGAGGTAAGCAGATTGTATATAGCATCCTATCTTCAGGCAGCATATTATACAGCAGAAGTAACTGAGCAGATTGTACTTAGTGTCCTTTCTGCAGGCAGCATGTTATAGAGCAGATGGAGCTGAGCAGATTTTACATTGTGTCTTATCTACAGGCAGCATGTTATAGAGCAGGATGTGATGAGCAGATTGTACACTGTGTCCTATCTGCAGGATGCATGATATAGAGCAGGAGGCATTGAGCAGATTGCACATAGTGTCCTATCTGCAGGCATCATGTTATACAGCAGGAGGTGTTAAGCAGATATCTGGAGGAGCATGTTATGCAGCAGAGCAGATTATAGGATGCAAGATAATCTGCAGATCGAGTGAGGCAAGTGCTGTCTATAGTTGGTGTAGCTGGATGGAGGAGAAATGATCATTGTAATTCATCCCTTTGTACACAATGAATGCTTTGTTATGTCATGTCGTATGATGAGAATCAGACTGGGCAGGGTGCCAGGACAGATCTATCCCATTCTTTCTACAATTTGTAGTCTCCGCAGTCTCAGCGTTTTTCTTTTGGTTGTTTACTCGCAAGAATTTACATAGAAAATGAGTCTGGAAGATACAAGGTGCAGGGTACTAAGCGTTTTCTGATACTACTATACTGCAGGATGATCTCACACTGCACATGGACATCTTTATTGTCTTCCCAGGTAGCATCTTGAAAAGGTGGAAAAAGAATTGGTTTGACCTATGGACAAATGGATACCTGATTTATTACAGCGATCAGGATAGAGACGACATGGAAGATAAAATCCTCATGCAGTTGGACTGTATCGCTATCCGGAGGGGCAATGACTGTAAAGGTAGCAGGGGTTATTATTGTATGCAAGGGGTATTGCTTTCTGCATCCATATAGTCCAATAAGAGAAGCTAAAGATGTTACCTAATCCACCAGCAGCTTGTTGTATAATAGGAGGAACTGATTGTGGGAAAAGTTTTAGTATTACTTGGAAATTATGGACTAAAACCGCTTTTTTCTTTGCTTACGAGTCCTGTTAGCAGACTGCAAATATGAATTCAGAGTTAACTGTCAATTATTGATTAGGCCAACCCACTGGACTCTTAAGCATAGAAGAAACAGATATATCAATCACATTCACTGTCTATGAGAATCTCAGAGATTCTTCGTTCTTCAATTTCCGATACTAACATACATACTAAAGGATGGAGTGGCGGGACTCGTGCTCCACCTGCCACTCCACCAATTAGTGATAACGACACCCCCATTTTCTTGTGATCAGTGGGGGTCCCAGCAGTCTGACCCTCACAGAACAACATGCAATCTTGGGACAATCCCTTTAATCGTTTTCAACAAAAATCTATATAGCCATCTACTTGGGTCCTACTGCTTTTCTCTATAACCTGCTGCTGCAGATTAGATAACATTTTCTAATTCCTGTTAAATTGAACCTGTCACCAGGAATGTGATTTTTTTGCTGGTGACAGGTCCAATAGCACTACTTTATAAAAATTTAGTTCACCTGGCTGCCTGCCAGCGGCTTGTGAAGAGTCCCAGGGAATGGGGACAGCTGCAGCAGCCTGTGTGACCCTGTGTCTTAGTCTCCGTAATGCATTCTTGGTCTCCTTCACACTCATCCAGCTCCCTCACCTTCCCAACTTCCCAGCAGGCAGTGGAGGGGAATGGTGTGGAGGAGAGAATACACGAGGTGACACAGGGTGTAGCTGCCCCTATCCCAGGACTGATGGCAAGGTGCCAGGTAATGTGAAATAAAGTTTTATATAGTGACAGCATTCAGAATGCATTCCTAAAATCAGTATAGAAAAGGCAACCAAAACCTGTCACCAGATAAATATGACATTCCTGGTGACAGGTTCACTTTAAGCTACTTGATACAGTACCTGATCTTGCATATGCATCCAAAATAAAAGTTTCCCTTAAAATTTTGTAGGGTTGTTATATACAAAGGATCATTTTGATATTTACTTCTTTTAATTGTGTTGTCTTTGTGTTATACTCTAGACGTACATTTACCTGAAGGAAAATCCAAGGACTGTTGCCTGCAGATTATTTGCCATGAAGGGAAAGTCATCAATCTCATTGCAGAAAGTGTGGACGACTGCTTGTATGTATCTGTGTAACCGGAAACATCTACCTTGTAGAACTCATTATACATGATACCACAGAATAGCCCTCTAATGCTACATGCACACAAACCTATTTTTGGGACTTGTAAACTAGCGCAGGGTCCAATGTATGGGCTCATATACAAGGCAGTAGTTTGCACAGTCCTGTGTATGAGCTGACTGCCTGAGCTGCAGATTTTGGAGTAGGTTCTATTACTGCCTGTGGTTGTGGACAACTGGTCAGTTGTTTGCGGACTGATATTGAGCACTTTTGTGTTCATTAGGCTTAACATTGATCATCTGTACTTGCTCATAGTCTATAAAATCTGTGAGTTTTAGTTATTATTAATAATAAATAATGATTTATTTTTCAGAGCCTGGGAATCTGCTCTACAGGATGCCAAAACTAAAACAGTATGTATTGTATCTATATGTTATACAACAGAAAGTCTTCAATAATAATAATAACAATAATAATAAAGCTTTATTTATATAGCGCCATCAGATTCGGCAGCACTGTACAGATCATGGGGTGCCTATACTAATAAAACAGTGAGTTAACCTAATAGGAATGAGGGCCCTGTTCACAAGAGCTAACAGGCTGTGTATGCTAAAAGAAGATTTTTCTGATTCCTATGGATTCATTCCAAAAAAACATACTAGTGTGGTGGCTAGATAGAGGATTAGGGTAACATAAGTTTGGTAAAGGGGATGTTCTAAGTTCTGTGTAGCTATTGCAGTATGTGGTAGCAGTTTGTGTTGGTCAAGTTGTCTGGACTTGTAGTTTTCCTGATATTCTCTGTGCACTACCAGAATACATAGTAGATAAGGGCTTGTAATACTGTCAGAAATCCTTAAAGGAAATCATTCAGATGTTTCTTTTCAACCAAAACCGGTCCCAGCATGTTTAGCATGAAGTAATGGTCTTTCTTTTTACAATATCATATTAACATATGCAACTTTACCTTAAAGTGTCAAGGGGTTGGGGAGCAGCTTCTTCTAGTCAAGCAGTCATCGTGATAATTGGCCCCAAGTGATGTAAAAATAATAATAATAATAACTAATACTTTAAAATAGCACCTCCAGCCACTGCCACTTTGTTGATAGCTTCTCCAACTACAGTGGCCTGTGTCAGGCTTCATGGAAATGTGTGCAGGGCATCAGGGAACAAGTTTTTTAAAAGGCACTAGGCACGAAGATCCGGCAGGGAGTGCAGGGAGCGGCTGGGTTAATTAGGATTCTGGGTAAGGCCTGCGCCAATCTTCTGAAGCCGGCGCGCTCCCTAGGAAATGGGGACATACGCACATGGCCGAGGACCCAGAAGCAGCAGCGAGGACGGGTCAGTAGCTGTAGCAGGGCGCGGGGACACAATTAGAGGTATGGGTGAGCCGTGACAGGCTGCCTAAAGAGATGGGTTTTAAGGGAACGTTTGAAGCTTTCGGGGTTGGGTATTAGTCTGATGGACTGGGGTATGGAATCTCAGAAAATTGGTGCAGCTTGAGAGAAGTCCGTGGAGAAGTGAGTGGGAGGATTGAATTAAGGAAGAGAATAATCTGGTTGTGCGATAGACTGAGAGGAGAGGTAGGGAGGTGCAGCAGTGTGCTTTGTGGATGAAGGTGACTAATTTAAACTGTATTCAGAAAGAGACAGGCAACCAGTGCAGTGACTGGCACAGACTGGAGGCATCCGTGTAGCATTTGGTCTAAAAGACGAGCCTGGTTGCTGCATTGAGAATAGATTGTAGAGGAGAGAGTTTAGTTGGTGGAAAAACAATTAGTAGGGAGTTACAGTATTCTAGAAAATAGAGAATCAGACGAACAATTAGCATTTTAGAGGTTTCTACAAATTGTCGGATTCTAGAAATGTTTTAAAGGTGCATCCGAGGGAGCAACAGCTTGAATATATGGTGTAAAGGAGAGGTCAGAGTCTAGCAAAACCCCAGAACAGCAGGCCTGCTGCCTTGGGGTTATGGTGACATCACAGACGGAAATGGAGAGATCAAGGTTAGGTCGGTTAGTAAATGGTGAAAAGTTCCATTAAATTGTAAGAGGAGATAGGACATGAAGTTAGAGACAGTCACTGGTGTCCCACAATAATAAGGCCAGAGTGATATTACATGCAGACTTATATAGCTGAATATCATCAGCATAAAGATGATACTGAAAACTAAATCTGCTGATGGTTTATACAATGGGGACAGTATGGAGGGTAAAGAGAAGAGGACCTAGTATTAAGCCCTGAGGAACCCCGACAGTGAGAGGAAGAGGAGTAGAGAGAGATCCAGAGAAGGAGACACTAAAGGTGAGAGATAGGAAGAAAACCAAGGGAGTGCAGTGTCCTTCAGGCCAGTGGAGCAAAGTATCCTGAAGAGGTGGTCCTTAGTATCGAATGCTGCCGATAGATCCAGAAGAATAATGGGAGAATAGTCACCTTTGGATTTAGCAGTGAGGAGATCATAGGAGAAAGAGCAGTTTTAGTGGCAGATTGTAGGGGGTCAAGGAGGGAGTTAGCTGAGCGATAGCGGGTTTCTTGAGAAAAGTCCAAACGTTCCAGGAGTTTGGAGATTAAATGGAGATTAGAGACTGGTCGGTAGTTATCAGAACTACTGGTCCAGGGAAGGTTTCTTCAGTAGTGCATGCTTCAAAAAAGAAGGGAAGACACCAGAAGACAGAGAGGTTGAAGATTTTAGTGAGGTGAGAAGTGACTGCTGGAGAGAGAGACTGTACGAGATGTGAGGGGATGGGGTCACTGATACAGGTAGTGGGGCGTGCAGAGGAAAGGAGCCTGGATATTTCATCCTCTGTGACTGGCTCAAAGAAAAGAACAAACAGGGTGAAGAAGTGGAGGTAAGGGGATTAATGTAGTTAGTAGATTGGGAAATTATTTCTTGGAGAATGCAGTCAATTTTATCTTTAAAGTAGGTGGCCAGATCTTCAGCCCCAAGGTCTGTGACAGGTGGCTGCACATTGGTGTTAGTAATTAGATTAGTGAACTAGTTTCCTAGACCTGTTTGGTATTATTATTATTTATTACATTTACACCATCTAGGGCAGTGGTGGCGAACCTATGGCACGGGTGCCAGAGGCGGCACTCAGAGACCTTTCTGTGGGCACCCGTGCCATCACCCCAGCATACCAGACAGGACTCAAAGAATCTTCCTGCAGTTCCAAGCAACTTAAAAGATGCTGCTTTCAGTCATACTTTGATACTTACTCGCTACTTGGCACTGAGGGAGAGGGAGATTAGGTAGAAATAGACAGGACCGAATTATCTTTCAAGGACCTCCTGCTAGCCCCACAATTCTCTGTGTACAGATGGACACTGGAAAGAAGCTAAAATGATGAAAATTTTCCATCTTTCTACTGTATTGGTGTCCTCAGGAGGCCAATATGATTGAAAGTTGTTAAACAGAGAGCAAAAAGTTACTGCTTTCATTTTTGGTTGGCACGTCGGGTTTTGGGTTGCAGTTTGGGCACTCGGTCACTAAAAGGTTCGCCATCACTGATCTAGGGCCTGTAGGAAAAAAAAATCCATCCTGGACAACCCCTTTGAGTTGGACTGGGTTAATTCATTGGAGGCCATTTTTATGCTGAAAGCCTATGGGTGACATGCCACTGTATGCCTACAAGGGGAGTACCATTAAGCTTAATACTTTTCATATAAACTGCGAAAGCTTTGTGAATAAACACTTTTATTACTTTGTATATTTATAAGAACTTTTTGGACAGGTGGTGGCAATGAATTGAGTAGGTGCACTAGTGTCACATTTTAGTATCTTCTAATTAATAAACCAACAATATTCTTTCTACCAGTTCAAATGACCTTTTCTTGTGTTACCAGCACATTCTCCCACAACCTCTCCTCTACGATGAAGCCGTTCTTGGCCCTGTTCCTCCTTACAGTCAGTTTGATGCACCTCCGGTAAGTGTCCAGTACTTAAACCTTCTCACAGACAAACACAGAGGCTGCAGGAGCTAAATAGGTTCAAGTTCACAAGTTTTTACCTCCCAACATTGCCTCAGAGGGACAATTGATGCGACGTCAGCCTCTGCAGTACACAGATGCAGCAGGAACTCAATGGTGAAGCGGGGAGCTGACGGTTCTCTGTATCACCATTGTATTCGACTGTCTCTATGTCTGGAAGAGTTGCAGCCCAGGACAAATCTCTCTGAAATGGTTGGGAGTGCTCCATTCACATAAATCTGTACTGCTCAATAATGTCCTATATGATGCCTCTTCCTAGTGAAGAGTAGTTTATGGAGCAGATTCTCCTTCATTTAGTGATGTGTATTGGAGACAGCAGAGGATAGAGCCTTCAGAGGGCTGATAAATGAACAAACCATATACAGGCAGTCCCCGGGTTACGTACAAGATAGGGTCTGTAGGTTTGTTCTTAAGTTGAATTTGTATGTAAGTCGGAACTGTAATATTTCTGATTGTAATCCCAGCCAAATTTTTTTGGTCTCTGTGACAACTGGATTTTAAGAATGTTGGGTTATCATAAGAACCAGGATTAACACTAAAGCTTCATTACAGACACCTGTGATAACTGATATAGCTGATCATTGTAGCCTAGGGCTAAAGTACAGTAAATTACCAACATCCAGAGGTCCATTTGTAACTAGCGGTCATCTGTAAGTCGGGTGTTCTTAAGTAGGGGACCGCCTGTAATGGTTCCATATAGTACACACTATTATGTTTTGGATGGCTTGTTGAAAGACTACAGTAGGTAAGAGCAATAACATGAATTTTATATTGCTATTCCCAGCCATATGGATATGAGCAGTATCCTGGGGGCTATCCAGTTCAGGGATCCCAAGTCATCTATACGAGGGATGGACAGGCATATTCTTCGTACCCGATCCAAGCACAAGGTAAGGAGAAATACTGGAAAAATATTTTTCCATTAATGATGGAAATAGGAAAATCATAATTTACCAAAACACTATTTGGCCTTAGTGTCTTGCTGTAGGGGGTAAAGATCTTGCAAAGTTTGTAAATTGTCCACTTTTTCTAACAAAAATTTGCATGGAGATTGCACTTATAATTTAGGTTTATTGACAATGTTCTGCGTTAAACACATGCAGGGCATAACATTAGTATTGCACCATACCGGTATTGCCATGTTTACATATATACTTAACCCTTACATTGTACACTTGATTACATTTGAGGGTCTTTCCACTCCATCATCAACTCCCCAATTGGCTCCTATGCTCTGTGCACTGTGAATTGCTGGGCTGGAGCAACTGTTCAGTAAGGGGGACTGTGTGTTGTCTCCTCAACAATTAGATATTTATGGTATATCCCCTAAAATGTGTGGATAACTCCTTTAAGGGAGTCTACCAGCAGCTGTGCACATACAACATTGAAGATAGTGTTAGATATTGGCCCTGGAGATCTGTGTATCCATACTTTTTTATCTGTTGTTTAGTAGCAGCAGCACTGCAACAGATGGATTTATAGTCCAGGGTTGTAACTGGACTTTTAGCACTGAGGGAGTATCCTCATGCTGCTGTGTTCTTTGATCTCTGTATTCAAGTAGTTCCGCAACTACTCTTCTGTGGTATCTAACCAGAAGCCTGCTGATACTCTTACTCTTAGCAGAGGGTAGGACCTGTGCTATAAGATCTCACATACTGATGCATCAAGCACAGCTACAATCCTAGAATATGAATGTAGTTTTTACAGTCATGTTGCGACTAACAACACACATAAAGGTAACACTCTATGCAACTTTGTATGGTCAATACTGATGGTAGACTCTTTTTAGGTATTTTGTACTGAATATACATGTATATAAAGGGAACCTTTCATCAAGAACAGGCACAATGAACCTTACTCTCTCCTCACGGTGCCTTTGTTAAAAAGAGCAGTGCTGGCGTAACAACTTAAATCTGCCTCCCCCACCAGTAACATTTCTCCCCAAGCAGCTTCTACATTTGTCTATATGGGCTCTGCCCACCATCGCTTGGCTCCACCCATTACTATTTGGCTCCACCCGAGGTGTGTGGCATAGTGACAAGAGCTGCAGTTTCCCACACAGTGCTCACTGCTATAGACACCCTGCTTTGACAGGGACAGCATTCTGGTAAGGACATAAAGTGTCACAGAGCTGTCAATCAAAAGAAGGAGGCGGTGTTCACTGGCAGCCTGGAAAACCATGACTCTTCCATTCAGAAATGACTCTTTGATTGCTTTTTTTAGAAATATTTGCATATCAGAAAAACACCTGTAATTAAATGTCAGTGCCTCAGTGGAAGATGGTGTTAGGTGTTTAGGTATTACTTGTGTGAGTGGTAAAATTCTGATGACAGCTCTTCTTTAATCCTGATCCTTTATGAAGCAAACGATATGTTACACTCGTTCTGACATATTGTGAACACTTTTGCCCTTCTTTTCCCTTCAGGACCCGGAGGTACCAATCACATCATCATCAGAGAGAGATACTATGACAATGACGGAGACCTGGCTATGGGCATGCTGGCCGGGGCAGCTACAGGGATGGCTCTCGGCTCTCTCTTCTGGGGATTTTAGATCCAATATTCCTCTCTAAGCTTTAATTTATTACATTTTAAAATTGTTCTATTTGCAAATCTAGTTGTTTGTACACAATGACTACCATGCTAGCTCAGGTAATGCCATGTTGTGCCAGCTTTACTGACAATAATATGTATGCCGATGGAGAATTGGCGGAAGTGTCTTTTTGTGTGGTAGGTTAATGTTTGTAACTTTCATTGTGACTTTGTAAAGGGAAAATATATTTTGAGCACTTAGGCCCGTTCCACACTTGCGAGTGTGATATGATGAACTCGCACTCGCAACGCATGCTGGCCGGGATCGCACGTCCCGAACGCTGCACACCGGGACTGAACTGACATGCTGAGTTCACTCCCTCGGTGCAGTGTTCGGGCCGTGCGTTCCCGGCAGCATGCGTTGCGAGTGTAAAGCTAGTTCATCGTATCACACTCGCAAGTGTGGAACGGGCCTTAGACTTGTTATAGAGCTATCATAGTCACACAGTATAATCCAGCCCCTCGTTTCTAGCTGAATGTCTGTGTTGCGTTACATGGTGTATATAGAACTAGCATGGGGATATGGTGACATTGTAATTTATGAAATTACCAAATATATGTCAAATGATGTGGGATGAGATTGGTCAATTGGGTTGGACCTCAATCTTTTGTATGGCATCCGTTATTTTGAGTCAAAACCTGAAGTAGAGACCTCACAGAGATGAGCTATAAGGGAGAGACTTGCACCTGTTCTGTGTTCTCCACCTGCTCCTGGTTGTAGCTCACAATAAACATATGCGATCGGACCTTGGCACGCCCCATGCGTTTTGATTCAGTTTCTAAACAGAGTCAAAGCACTAACGTGTGACAACACCCTCAGGGTGGTGGCACACGTGGCGTTTTGAACCCATTTTTAGCCGTTTTTAAGCAGTCCGTTAGAAAACGCATGCGTTTTTTGACTGTTATTCTCCGTTTTCCAAGCATCTTTATTAAGATGATTGGGAAAAACGGTCAGAAACGGATGCATTTTCAAAAACCGCATGCATCCTTTTTTAACAGACTGCTTAAAAACGTGCCAAAACAGATTCAATACACCACGTGTGCCGCCACCCTTAGGGCTCTTTCACACATGGCGTATTTTGGGTGCATTTTTACATATTACCATGTGTTTAGCAATGAGGAAAACTGCTTTCAAAGCAGCCAAAGTGTAAGCAGCTGTGTCCCAATATTAACACAGCTTCCAGCAATAATAACAACACTTTAAAACCAGCCAAACGCACGGCAACATGTAAAACACATCTGTCAGACGCGTTTCTGGGATGTGTTTAAAAATGCATCCAAAAAATGTCACGTGTGAATGCAACGTTAATGTATACGGGCAGCGCAACTCACCCAATTTTTCTCTGGATGCAGATATCAAGGGACATAAGGAATAAGCAAGTTGGAATTCAACAGTCCAATCACTTTGTTGTCTGTCTTTGAGGCGCGTATCATTTAGTATCATTTTGTCCATTTTTCACAAGTGCACTATTGGCCGAGCCAATCACAGATCTATACTAGGGCGTGATTTAACCAAAAGCTTTCTCACGTGTCTTAACGGGGTTTTCCCATTTTATGCACCTTATGCATCTCTAGAATGGGTGTCCGCTGCCTCACTTCCTGCAGCAGGACTATGCACAGGCCCAGATTTACTAATGTGCAGCAGGCGACAGATTCATGACTATGGCGCGCGCTGCACAAGGCCGAAGTGCAATAATTGTGTGCACCAGATTTTTTCAGTTCAAGGGGTGTGCTCAACATTTCTGTTGGAATTGCCGCTATAAATGTGCAAATACGCACCAGAACGCCGCGTGCTGTGTACAGTATTGTGTTGCAGTGTGCATAGTGCAGATGCGACACGATACTGGCGGTAAAACGCTTCATAAATACATGTATTTATGTGCAGTCTACTGCTTAGTAAATCTGGGGCACTGAGGAGGCTTAGGTGTGGTCGCAAAGTGTACGCCAGGTACAAGCTTGTGAACGTTCTCTTGGGGGACAGGTAGGCCCCCCACAAGCCCATGCCCCTTTCACTACCCCTCCATGCCACCACATAACCCTTGGTCGGGAGCGGGCTAATAATAATCGCAATGCCTGGCACTTTGCTATCAATTGCGATTATTTCAGGGCTCCTACATAAGAGCCCTGATAAATGTCCCCCACTTTGTTTAGCTATTTAGCTCCAATAGACTTGAAGGGAGAGTGGCCATATACATTGGCTTATAGGAGGAGTTGTAACACCGCAGTTTGTATTCTACTCCTAAAATACTTCCACTATACACGTCAAATACCCGATGGCCCTCGATGTGATTCCCTGATAACACGTGAAGTGACTGAAAGCCATTTATGATCCATGTTCTGTAATATTGATTGTTTACAAGTAACAGAAATGTATTCTGCCTCATATGTAGACAATGCTGATAATACAGATTCATCATTATGGGGGCTCAGGGGATAAATATAGCAATGTCTAATGAAAACATCATCATGTACTTGGCTTTTTCTGCTTTGCTCTATACTGTAATATAACATAAAATAAATGCTGTTCATTATACAGTTCTCTGACTTATTTCTATAATTTGCAATGTATAAATAATAACGCTTGGAAATGTTGAGGACAAAAATACTCCTGTTCTAAATATATTTGTCATTACTTTTCAGCACATGGAATAAAAATCTGTCCATTTGTTCCGATAATTTTTTCATTTAAATCTAGATACATTGTAAATGCAGTCTGTATGCTCTGCGTATAATATACAATCCCTATAGTGCAAGATACAATACATCATATAGTAAATGTCTTCGAATAGGCAGGAAGTGTGACCTCCCTAAAATAAGAAATATGGAATTTATTCACGTCACAATTCAGTTATTACTGAAGGCTTATAAGGATTTTCTTTAAAATTAGGTAACACAATGGGGCTCATCTACTAAGGGTCCGCGGACTGCAATTCCGTCGGGTTTCCCGAATATTTCCATTTTGCGCCAAATTGCCCTGGGTTCTTGGCACACGCTATCGGATTGTGGCGCATCGGCGCCGGCTTGCATGCAACAGAAAGGGGGGGGCATGCCGTCGGACAACCCGACGGATTCGGACAAACCGCGGAATTTAAAAACAGAATTGTGTCGCAAGATCAAGCACATGCAGGAAATTGGACGCACGGCCTTTGTGAATCGCGGCAGACACGAATCCTCGGTGGACAACGCACCGCGGGTTCGCGACAGGACCAGGTAAGTAAATCTGCCCCAATGAATTTAATGGATTGCATTATCTAAAACTGACCACTAGGTGGCATAAGTGCACATTACAAAGAAAAGGCTGGACCCATAACAGGAAAATTAGAGAATAGAGAAGAAATTGCAGTAATAGAATAAAATATTAACTTTTCGCCTGCATAATTTCTCAAATCTGTCAGCTGTTTATACTAATGCTATGGTAGGAAGTTAATGCTGGAGGGGTTTCATCACTAACATCTTGTGGATAAATAATAATCCTTTATTTATAGCGCACACAGATTACACAGCACTACACAGAGTCCCTGTCCCCAGTGGGGCCCACAATGTAATCAACCTACCAGTATGTTTTTGAAGTATGTGAGGAAACCAGAGGACCTGGAGGAAACTTAAGCAACCACGGAGAGAACATACAAACTCTTTGCAGATGTTGACATGGATGGGACTTGAACCCAGGACCTCAGCGCTGTCAGTGCTAACCACTGATCCACCATGCTGCTCACAATGTCTAATTGTTGGGGTCCCTCCCCTGGGGCTGATCAGTTATCCTGTAAATAGCCCCAGAGGTCTCATTGAATTCATACTGCATACACAGTGGTAGATATGATGACATCACAGACACCATATGACATCACAGTTGGTGCGGAATGTGTAAAGCTCTAAGCCGAAGCCATACAGAGTTACTTGGCTGCTTGAAAGACGGTGTGTGTGAATTTATGTATGCAATGTGCATGGGGGGGGGGGGGGGGGGGGGGGTGAAGTTCAGATCTCTATTAAGTCCCCAGAAATCTGTGATTATAAGGAGGGATTACTATACATTACTATTATATCAGCTCTTATGTTTGTCGTGTTGGATGATTGGTGTGGGATGATTGGGGATTTGTGAAGAATCCCAGTCTGGAATTCTGTGTTTGCGTTAGTACATGACCATGTATGGGGTGCTGTCACATAGCTTATTAGGAAGATTAACCTGGAGATGTTACTTCTACATATATGTGATGGTGATAATGTACATGGTGCACGTAACATGGCACCCTCACCTCTACATGTACATTTATATAATGAGGATTATTTACATATCTAGTTTGCATCTTAAGTTACTTAAAATGAGTATTGGTTGGATCCTATGATTTAAAAGGGACCAGACGTCTACTGCTTATTGGGTCTCCTGACCAGGGAGAAGAATGATCAGACTTGAACCAATGGCCAATCCTTCGTCCCAATGCCTATTCCTTATGATAAAAACACATACAAGCTGCGTGTGGGAGCCACAGAAGGTCAGCTTTGTTAAAGGGGTTTTCCCACAAAAAAAGTTAGGTCCTATCCTATGGACAGGGACTAACATGCTGATCAGTGGGGGGTCTTAGTGCCGAGACCCCCACAGATCACGAAAACGAGGGGTCTGATGTGGTCCCACCAGGCCTGGCGTCAGCACTCAGCTTAACCTGGCAAGTGCCGGGGCCCCAGGGTGCTGGAGGGGCCCAATCGGGCCCCCGGATCAATTGTACCAGTGACGCTTTAAGAAATTTGTACAAATGATCACCTTCTGGTTGGTGTTTTCTGCCTCTATGCTGTGCTCGTCGGGGGCGCAGGATAGAAGCAGAATCCAAAACTCACCTTTCCTCGTTCCCCCGAAGCTGCACTCCGCATGGTACGCGAGAGCTCTGAAGCCAGTGCACATGATGATGTCATCGGATCACGTGAGCCGGCCTCATAGCTGGCGCGTACAGCGGGCGCATGCGGAAGAAAGATGGCGGCTGTTCCTGTGCTGCTTCGGGAGAACGAGGAAAGGTGAGTTTTTTTCTTACCCGGAGCGGGGGCAGTTTAAGGGGGAGGCAGTGTAGGGCAGCGCAGCGTACCTCTGTCGGATCCCTCGTCGCTCCAACAGACTAATGAAGCAGACGGCAGCACATGACCATTGTGCTCCATTAATCTCTATGGTTTTGAAGATCTATAATTCAGAATCAATCAACTCAAGGATATCATAGAGCAGTAGCAGCTCTTTTTACATCAACTCTATCCCAGGTCTCAAACCCAGGGACTTTAAAAAAAAAGATATTAACCCTATCACATCTTAAGTAATATGAATTACAGTAAACCTGTTTAAATGTAATAAAGGTGAATGGTAACACCCAGTTGTCTATTTATACATACATTTTTAGGATGAGTAAGAAAGGAGTACTGTAACAAAATGTCTATGAATATGGGATACAAATATGTAGCTGATCATACATCAACATGTTAGATGTTTGTCACTAATTTATCGGGCGTCCTGACACTCGTTTATGGTGGATGAAGAAGCAGATAACATCCTCCATGTCATGTGTCTACACCAAATGTATAGGGGAGACCAGTAAGAAACAGTAGCTGTGGCTGAATAGCTAATTGGTCAACACCTATCTAACAGGTAAGGTCCACTTCATAGAGAATATAAAGCACTACTGTATGTTATAAACATCCTCACACCTTGTGGCTACATGAGAATCACATGATCGCCTGACTCCCCTCTCGCTCGATTCTGACCCTTTGCTCCTCCATCCAGATCCCCGCTGCTTTCCATTACATCTCCACTATTCCAGCTCTCTAGTTCTTTCTCCTTCTATTCTCTATATGTGGGATCTATATGGGCAGTCACGTAGAGGATAACCTTTATAATTAAACTTGCTGGCCATTGATCTGAGCGTGCTCTATTGACAGAAAATACTGTAAGGGGTATTAAATCTTAGCTTTCTTAAATACTGGAAGTATAGAAACATCAATAACCTCAAAGGTCAGCAGTGCTGGGCCTTAATGAAGGGAACGAATAATCTGCACTGTGTATACCTACAGGCGGGTGAGTAATCCTCTGTTTATGTGCAGCTTTCCTGTGCAGTCGTACACTGAGAGAGGATCAGGTACTGACAATACGTTATTTTAGGTAGTCGTATACACTAGCCTGTAAGGCAGTCGGCACACCAGATAACGGGCTTGGACCCATTACTTCATGATATTGTAATGTGTAAAGTGTAACCCCTGGTTCAGAAATACATCAGCAGCTGCCATTCTTGTCCATGTAATGGCCGCAGATGGAGGGTCATGTGACTATCCTGAACTGAGCAATCGCCCTGACAGGACCAGGGTTGTAACTACAGGGGTAGCAACCATAGCAGTTGCTATGGGGCCCACAGTGTCAGGGGGCCCTGGCATCTGGGGTATTGGATGTGAATATGCTGTATGGGTATATTTGTGATGAGTGAAGACAATCAGGATGAAAACCGCGGCAATTCCACATATTTCTACGTATTTGTCTATAATACTATAGTATTATGGACAATACTAAATCTCAAGACATTTTGCCAATATACATGCAGGTGTGACCTCGTCCATTTTTTCGGCATAGAAAAAATCTATCCCCCGAAAAGAGGAGGTGACAAAAGAAAAATGTTATTACAGAGGGAAGCCCTCTGGATTTTCAAATTAGGCACCAGGTCCCCTTCAGGTTTAAACTTTAGAACAGATCTTACATACTTCTATTAGCAGTCCCATCCATTGATACATTTTTACATTGAAATAATATGTTAATAAGATTCTATCAGTTTGGATGCCTGTAGCTGTAATTCGACCATTTTTATATTGAATCCATATTGTCTAAAATTGTGTATGAGCGCACCTACATTTTGGTATTTAACTTTTCTTCTTTGTGTCTTCTTGGTCATATCTTGTCATTTTCCTCGGAGGCAGTGAGCGGTATTGCTGATCTCGCTGTTTGTCTCATAATCTGTGCTGCTTACGTCTGTCACATAGACCGATGCGTTGTTTGCATCACATGATCTGTATTTACTTTGTTTTGCATCACATGATTGAGACACACCTCCTGGGATGGGTTGTATCACGTGATTCACACACGCCTCCTTTTTTGACGTGTTGTATCACGTGATCCTTACACACCCACTAATCTCATTGGTAGACTTGAATAGATTTTTATCAATAGGGCATAGCCGGTCCTAAATAATATCACTGACACATTCATCTCATCCCGTCTTCACATGGTCACGTTACTAGAAAAACAAATATTTTATATCTTACTAAAAACTGTTAAATCCTACACGGCAAAAGTTGCTGCTGCTTGGCACTTCTTCCCTCGCTTTGCACGTCAGAGTTTTGGAGAGGAGGAGGAATGAGTTCTGCTCTCCCCTCTCCATAAAGGACATGTGAGACAAGGCGTGCTCACCACCCTGTGCCCGGGCACCATAGGCTTCTATGGGGACCGATATCTGGCCGCAAACTATGCAGTCGGATATCGGTCCCCATTACGTGGTGTGAATGAGCCCATACTCTACAAACTACAGAAAAGATAAGATCTTTATAGCAGGGGAAGTTGGTATATAAGGGCTGACTGTGTGTGAGTTGTAGCAGAGCTGAGAGTGTCATTGTGTTTTATATCCATCACATGGATCTCAAAATTTCTCATCTCTGATTTGTCTTATCTCTCTTTTTCTATGTGTGAAATACAGGGGAGTGTTCAGAAGATAAATGAAAGTAGAGATATACTGATAATCTAAGCACATTGTCAGCACACAGCATCTCATAGCACAGATAAATCATAATGTTTCTGCTTAGAGAGTTTTGCACTAAGCAACCTAGAGAGTGATAGGAGCTAATACAGCAAAATTGTAAAGTAAGGGGTTAAAAATGATCTTTATTGTGTAAACATCACTAGGGGGTTATAATTTGAAAACTTTCTTTCATGGGCAAACCCCTTTAAGCTACAAAATGACTGCGTCCTTAATGGGTTAATGATGTATATTGGTAAAATACCTAATATCCTGTCCCACACACTTACACACACATTACAAAAAACATGAGATAAAATGACCTATCCAGTGGGGAAATTTATCAGAAGTGTCTGAGAGCAAAACTGTTCTAGTTTCTTTTGCCAACCAATCAGATCTCAGAGTTCATTTTTATAAACTTCTGTAATTTAGCCCTGGAGATAATGAATGCAGTGTAAAGAAGCTCTGCTGCATCAATATGCAAATTAATTGTATCGGTGTCTTAAGAACACAGATACAATGGATGTGCTAAGGAAAGGGGGGCCTGGTGTGCGATACACTTGGCAGATTTATCTCTTTAGTATTAGAATGATAAATCTGATGCAGTATAAGACTGTCTAGCTGTCTAACTTTTCGCATGTCATTATTTTTTTTTGGTGTAAATGTGCCCCTATATAATAATAATTCTTTATTTATATAGCACACACAGATTACGCAGCGCTGCCCAGAGCATTACAAATTGGTCCCTGTCCTTATGGGGCTCACAATCTAATCAACCTAACAGTATGTTTTGGAGTATTGGAGGAAACCGTAGGACCCGGAGGAAACCCACGCAAACACAGCGAGAACATACAAATCTTTGCAGATGTTGACCTGGGTGGGACTAGAACCCAGGACTCCAGCGCTGCAAGGTATATTTTTTATGTGTTTGTATCTATGTATAGAAGTATATGTGTACATATACACTACATATATATACAATACAGTCTCAGGTGTGTTCATCGACTCTAACGTTACATTACTTCACATTGCAACATAGGTTTGATCTATGCTTTTTAGGTTGTATGTGGAGTCTCACTGTAAAGTAAACTGACATTGAGGTCTCTGATGTTTAACCCCGGGCCGCGTTCACATGCAAAACAAATTGTGACCACAGCAGATTTCCTCTAGCAGTCCGAGAGTATCAAAGTCCTAGCAGCCATAGTGGGAGATACATAAAAACCGCACTATAAAAGGTGAGTCTTATAGTATCACACCGAATAATGAATATATAGAGAAAGACAAGAGTCTCTAGGATTCTTCTCATTACATAACCTCAATATTATTATTATTATTATATATCATTAATATATTAGAGTCCTCCTGTCTAGTGGACACTGCATAGCACGGCTTTAGTGGTCAGTTATAGCTGAAACCTTCAGTGATTGTGTATTTAATTGCCATTTTTGTGGACATTTAGGATAAAGTTGGATACAAATGCTATAGAATATAGTTAATATTTGTGTATTGGGAATTAATATTAACAAGTTTTCCACTACATTCTATGAGTCGTTACAGCTTCACCAGGACATTTACAAATCTTAAAGATTCCATTTGCTTCGACTGCTGTTCTTTTGTCAGAATTAACAGAAATCCCCCCCTCCAAAAAATATATGTTCAATAATTAGGCTTCCCCAACCCAATTATATGAGATTTGGATTCCAGTATATACAAATAATTGAATAATATAAGGCAGGTTTATGTATCAGGTTATGTGTCTTTAGACCAATATGGATTAACCGCTTTATGTTGTGTGTTTAGGATCCCAGGACGTGCACAACTACATCATGAGTAGTACTCCTCACCAAGTCTGTGCCATGCTACTTGCCATCGCTGGCATGACATGTACCCTGGTGTCCACCGTGTCCCTCAGATGGAGGACCTCCAGTAGCAGCGGGACTCTCATTACCTCCACTTCTATATTTGAGGGGCTCTGGATGAATTGTGTGGGCACCTCTACAGGCTCTGTACAGTGTAAGAAGTTCTCGTCTCTCTTCAGCTTGTCCTGTAAGTACTCCTTTTAGTTGTTATACCTACTATTACTATAATCCATAGTCACTGTGTACATGACATGACATGTATTATGTACATAACTGTTTATGTAACTCATATAGAATTAGCTAACTGACTGCATGTAATAGTCCATTCTCCACTGAGCCATCATTACTGTATTGATAGATGAGGGTCTGAGGTTCATGGGTCTAGCTCATGAAGCTATGTGATATTAGATAGATAGATACGTATAGAAAGTCCAAGCAGCACATTCAGTAGGTCATAAGGGTGGGTGTAAGCTTCTTAGGACCCGCCTCAGGTCCTCCAGCGATAAACAAAAGGAAATTGCGCAGCACACCAGGTTAAAGGGGTTATCCGGGTTTAATTTTTTTTTTATGTCCGGGCTGGGGAGGGCTAGTTAAACATAATAAACATGTACTTACCTCCTCCGGTGCTGCCGATGTCCCGCGCCGCGGCCCGTCTTCTCTGTGCGCCGGTTTCATTACACCGGCGCACAGGGAGCCTTCGGCCGGCCGGAAGCTCCCATGCGCACCATCTCTCAGCGCTTACAACACTGAGAGATAGGGACGCATGGGAGGAGCCATCCACATCGTGGACCGGAAGCTCCCTGTGCGCGGCTTCCGTGCCCCTGTAAACAAACAGGGGCACGGATCGAACGGACCGCGGCGGGGGACATCAGCGGCGCCGGAGGGGGTAAGTACATGTTTATTATGTTTAACTAGCCTTCCCCAGCCCGGACATAAAAAAAAATTTAAACCCGGATAACCCCTTTAAGTGGTAAAAAAGTGTTCTTCCTCTTTATTCCATATTCAATAACGACGGAGACGTTTTGGCTACAAGTTGCCTTTTTCAAGTCATTAAACAAGTGTGAATGGTGGACATATATACATATGTAAGTGGTCACATGAGCTCCTAAGTGCCGTCCATCGCATAAACATATCTGTGTTAAAATACATAAAAATGATACATAGACATGAGATACATTATGATTGTGCATTAAAAAAAGGATCTGAGTATAAAATTGTGTCAATTTACAGATCAGATACATGTTTCATATTCTTGTAAACAGTTGATCCCCCACAATAAAAGTGATATAGTGCATAAAGTGCATCTAATGTTTCCTCCTACTGTGAATCCTCGGTGTGTCCCCGGTTGAGCTGTGGACTCCGATCATCTGTATAATAACTGGAACTGTTGAATAACATCGCGGCTCTCCTGGAACGCACCAGTGGAACGCACACCACCGGGGTGTCAATGCGCATGCGTCGCGGCTGCTGTAGAGCGGACGTCATAGCAGTCGATCTGCTGCCATGGTAACCCGGCAACATAACTCACACAGCGGGTCGCCAGTATCCAGTTGGATACTATTGGAGGCCCTCTATGTGGCCCAATGATAAATATATGCGGGACCCCAGACATTAAACAGGGAATATATTTAGATGAAAAGAATGACCAGGGTAGGATAAAATGGGTAACCCCTCCCAGGAAAACCATCACGCAGAGAGGCGACAAAACCACAAGGGCACCCATGATCTAAGATAGATCAAGGAAAAAAGAAATGCAGATTATAGCTGAAATCTATGCGGAACCTTTTTGGGCATTTTTCTGGGCACAACTCACCAGTCTAAATACATCAACCCCTTTGTCCTCTAAAGCGCACGGCTGAACTCTGATTACATACTCTAGACATTTACAAAGAGTTTGATACAAAATTTGCTAAAACTCGGTAACACGTTCCCTTCATCCACATCTGTGTAATAGTGGAATGATCTCTCCGATCTTGTAGAGACTAAAGCTGGGAATGTTCTCCTTCTTATGTGGGATCATTAATGTTCTGTTTAGAATCTCACACCCAATAAAGGTGAAATATTTATCAGCAGATGTTTTATTAACGCGTGTAAAATATTTATCAAAAGCTATGAATACATTTTCCACATCTTAAAGCTGCCAAAGACAGGTAGGGGGAGTTGATTTCAGATGACAGATTTTTGTCTTTTTCTACTACATGTATCTTGAAGGGACTGGAATACGGGGACATTTCTACAAGTAACAACTTTACATTACACAAGTTCTTCTCGGATGAATAGAAATGGATGTTAAACAGCGAGGAGCGCGTGAGATGAAGAAGATCGACCATCAGAGGGAACAGATTAGAGATGGCACAGTATATAGAAGGCATCTGCATTATATATGCAATAGTCATAAAACGGAAACGTGACATATTGCTGGGCAGGGGATAAAAAAAACCAAAATGTTGGTTTCACACATTGCTAAACTAATTTCTTCTTAAAGGGAACCACCTCTTACAGAAATGTTGTCTTTGACAAATTCCCAAAGAGCCCTCTTACACCACATGGGCACCCTTGTGTCACCTAAAAGAAATCTCGGCGCCGGCTTTCATGTGACAGATATCGGGGGCCGGGCCGTCGGACGATCTTACTGATTCGGACTGAGTGCGGGATTTAACTGCAAAATTGTGTCGCAAACCAAGCACTTACATGCACCAGGAAGAAGAAGGTCAACTCCGTGGACCTGAGACGGGAAATGACACATGCAGGAAATCGGGTGCATGATCTATGTGAATCGCGGCAGAGTGCATTCTTGTCGGACATTCCAGATCGGGGAACGTGCAGGGACCGGGTAAGTAAATCTGCCCCAGTGTATTCTAGTCATATTAATTTTTGCTCCTAAAGAGTCGCTAGATCTTATTCTCAGGGGATGTCTTATTTTTCCATAAACAATATTAATAATAATAATAATTATAATAATTCCTTTATATTTACATTTATTGTTGTACAAAAAATCAACTTCTCTAACATCCTTAATACTCTCTAAACTGTGAATTTCTTGCTGAATTTCTTACCACTCCATTTCTATTGGAATTATTCGCCCCAATCTCTCATGTTTAGCACTTTCCTTAAATGAGCCCTTCTTATCCTGGTAGCTGCTTGTATGACATTATCAACAGGCAGTGATTTTATCCAATTAATTTCTGAACCCATGTCACAGCCTACACGATCTACTAATTCTAATGTATGCCATGGGGGGAGTTGCTACAATGGCTGCCGCTAGGTCTTTTTTGCAGGAGAGGCCTTACATTACTAAGCTTAGACAAAATTGTACTAGTTCTTATTTGGGGGGGAAATCCTATTTTAGGGAAAACAGGCTATATATGATGAAACATGATATGACAACCCAGAGTCTACTTGTAGTCTGTTACCATATATACACATAGATTTGTAGAGGATCTGTCTGCACAAGAGTGGACATTATTATCCTTACCATAATCATTAGATAAGGTTCCCCTATATGTAAATGTTTTGGATACCCTACAATTGTTGTGTACTAGAGATGAGCGAACATGCTCGTCCGAGCTTGATGCTCGGTCGAGCATTAGTATTTTACTGGAGGGCCACCTACCTGCTCCTCTGGTTTGAAACATTTTTGGGACTGCCACATACAGGCACTCAATCTATCCCATTTTACTGGAGGGCCACCTACCTGCTCCTCTGGTTTGAAAAATGAAACTTATAAGAACGCTACTACACTTGATCTTATACAAAAGGTTCTTAGAAGTGCTGTTTGGGGAGTAGCCTAGAGACAGGGGCTTGGATTGGCGAAAGCTCGCCTGGCAGCGGAGCGCCAGCTCCATGCCAAGATCCAACTAACATAGTTTTAACTGCAGCACCTTTAATCTACTACTAGTTCACTGCCTCCATACATGGTCCCCTTATCAAACGAGCTGTGTCAGGCAGAATTTTGGGTTGTTTTCATGGCTTCCATGTTAACTTTGTCGCCACCCTGCTGTGTAATCCACAAAATATACTGGCAAACTTTTATCATGTACCGATATTATTTGAGCACTTCTTGCTCACCTCCTTTGGTTCCTCTCTGCCACCCATTGGTTTGAAGCCTGAGTCCATTTAGGGTATGTCGCCATGACACTCTCTAGCCTGCTGCCGCTGCCTCTGCATGCCGTCCCCTATAGTGTCAGGGTCAATTATTGCATGTTTTAGATGCTATCTAGCTTCATTCTGTCACTCTGTCATGGCCATGCTGTTGCCCATAATTTTGGCATAATGGTGCGTTTAAGCAGCCTCAGAGGCATCCATGCATGCTGCCCCTGCTGTTTCCTGTCCATTTCCGTGGTGTTTCCATCCTTTTCTGAGGTTCCCAGGTGTTTGGCCAAGCTTCCCTGTGCAGAGCCTTGGTCCCCTTGAAAAATGCTCGAGTCTCCCATTGACTTCAATGGGGTTCGTTATTCGAGACGAGCACTCGAGCATCGGGAAAAGTTCGTCTCGAATAACGAGTACCCGAGCATTTTAGTGTTCGCTCATCTCTATTGTTGACAGGTTTTCGTATATTCGAGCAGGTTGTCTATTTCTCCCTACGGCCACAAACACTGGTTTTTCCAGAAGCAACATCTGACATTCCTAATGAGGCCGAAAACACAAAACCTCACGAGCTGCATGAAGCCTTCAGCCATTATTATGTAAGTAACTGTGGATGTGACCAAGACCCAGTGCGCTCAACCTCTGGGGGCTTTGCACATTCCCATCCCTGATGGATGTGATGGGTCATTGAGATACTGGACGTCATCCCGAAAGACAATGGTCTCTCCAGGAATTTCTCTACTGAGGTAAGTTCTTCTATTGTGAGGTCCTCCTATGTGGTGGAAGGAAAAGGAAGAAGTCACTGCTACGTATTAGATCCCAGACTGAATAAGGACATGAAGTAGTGTCTGGTGCATGGTCCTCTCTGGCCTCCTCCATACTCATTGTAAGGTCTTCCCTTTCTCCTTCCCTCTGCTGCGGTGGCTCCTGTCCTTCCACTAGAACCTGTCCCCCACATCGCAACCTCCCATCCTCATCTGATACCTCTACGCATTGCCTACAGTCTAGATTAATATTGGATCCCGCTCTGTAAAGAAACTGAAGCGCTTAAAAACCTGTATAATATAGGGACAGTACAAAAACAACCCTACTATATAGATACGGCACCAGAATCAAGATTACTGCATAGATACAGCACCAGAACTAAGCAAATGATGCAAATGAAGCCATAAGTCGCTAGGCCAGACTGTTGTTCTTCTGCTAAATGATGGGATAATTGTCTGTATTCATGGGTCATAATGACCTGTTTGCTACAGACACAAGAAGTGCTCAAGGGATTTCTTTGTTCCTTTGTACTTCCCCCATTATCTTGAGGACAATA
Source organism: Engystomops pustulosus (assembly GCA_019512145.1). NCBI lineage: Eukaryota > Metazoa > Chordata > Amphibia > Anura > Leptodactylidae > Engystomops > Engystomops pustulosus. The sequence continues at coordinate 31,682,833 of CM033643.1, read as the reverse complement.
AGGTGGGATGTAGACCAATAGAAGGTGATAAACATCCAGATTGATGTGACTTGTGTAGCCCAAGGAGTAAACACTTAGTAGATGTTTCCTGCAGCCCACAGATGCAGGTGCAGAAGGTATCACCTGAGGTCCAATGTATCACCATACAAGGTCCAGTAGATGTCTCCTGAGGTCCAATGTATCACCATACAAGGTCCAGTAGATGTCACCTGAGGTCCAATGTATTACCATACAAGGTCCAGTAGATGTCACCTGAGGTCCAATGTATTACCATACAAGGTGCGGTAGATGTCACCTGAGTTCCAACGTATAACCATACAAGGTCCGGTAGATGTCACCTGAGGTCCAATATATTACCATACAAGGTCCAGCAGATGTCACCTGAGGTCCAATGTATAACCATACATGGTCCAGTAGATGTCACCTGAGGTCCAATGTATTACCATACAAGGTCCAGTAGATGTCACCTGAGGTCCAATGTATAACGATACAAGGTCCAGTAGATGTCACCTGAGGTCCAATGTATCACCATACAAGGTCCAGTAGATGTCACCTGAGGTCCAATGTATCACCATACAAGGTCCAGTAGATGTCACCTGAGGTCCAATGTATCAACCTATTGTAAATAGCTAGAAGAGCCTAACTGGGCAAGGAAGGCCTTATTTAGCTGTTCCTTCGCTCCGTTTAGGAGTTGTTTGTATTCAGGTCAGCTGATAAGAAAGAATTTATACCGGAGGAAGGAATCAGAAACCTATGAAGTATTAACAAGGCTCATGGTAGACATTGTAATTGTAGAATGGTTAATGTATGGCTTTGGTTATATGTAAAGTGAATACCTAAAATACAATTATGTAAATTGCTGGTTGTGCCCATATATTTTGTTAATTCCTGACATTGTTTGATAATAAAAATGTTTAAAAAAACAAAAAACAAAACAGCGAGCGGCGTGTGAGATGAAGAAGATCGACCATCAGAGGGAACAGATTAGAGATGGCACAGTATATAGAAGGCATCTGCATTATATATGTAATAGCCATAAAACGGAAACGTGACATATTGCTGGGCAGGGGATAAAAAACCCCAAAATGTTGGTTTCACACATTGCTGAATAAATATTGCAGATTCAGCTAAACTCCACAGATGTCTACAGCTCCTATGCAGATTTGAGTTGTGAAAAATACCCTGTTAAGTAATTTTATTCTAACATGAGATAATGAAAGCACAACATAGGGCGTTCTTCCAGGCACAGGACTCCTTTGTTCAAGGAAGGGAGGAAAGGGAGACATCTAGCAAGCAAGATCCAAAACTATAATGGTAAAATGTCGATAACTGCACTGATAAAAGGGGATAGGGGAGTTACAAGAGAGCTCAGTGAGATTCTACAGGTACTAAGAAGCTTTTATGTTGAACTATACAACTCTGAGCTGGATGCCAGCCAAGACACGATAGAAAAGTACCTCAACGAAATACAGATCCCGAAGGCCAGTGCACACCACAGAGTCATTTTAGGGGCACCCATCACGATAGAGGAGTTAAAGACCGCATTGCAATCATTCAGTAAGGATACATCACCCGGCCCGGACGGGCTACCATTCAGTTTCTATAAGAAATACGGTAGTTTCCTCCTCCCCAAGCTACTGGGAGTATTCCAAGAAGCTTTTACGCGTGGTGGGGTAACCAATACGATGGCAGAGGCCGGTATCACACTTATACTTAAAAAGGATAAAGACCCTTTGGAAGCGGCCTCGTACCGCCCTATATCCCTGCTAAACACGGATCTTAAAATTTTAGCTAAAGTATTAGCCCTGAGACTACAAAAAGTCATTCTGGAATTAATTCATAAAGACCAGAACGGCTTTATTCCAAACAGAAGGACGGGGGATTGTATCCAGCGACTTTACGCAGCAGTAGAATTGGGTGAGGGAGGACTCCGCTCCATCCTGTCCTTAGATGCCATTAAAGCATTCGACAGGGTGGAGTGGAACTTCTTATGGGAAACAATGAGGAAATTCGATCTTGTAGAAGAATTCATTAGTATGGTTCAATGCATGTACAATGCACCGACAGCGAAAATTCGAGTAGGAGATAGGGAGTCAGGAACTTTTGGGTTAACCCGAGGTACAAGACAAGGATGCCCCCTGTCCCCACTTCTGTTCGCACTGTACATGGAACCCATGGCCTTCAAAATAAGAAACACTGACACAATACAGGGGGGGGGGGCTGTGGAGGGTGTAAAGATAAGATCTGCCTCTATGCCGACGATGTGGTGCTTTACCTGCGCAATTCCCCCAACACTATCCCAAAAGTAATCCAACTTAATGCCCTTAGACAGGGAAGTTAAGGAGTGGGCGATTAAAAGAGGAGATGTGGACAACTTTAGATATCTGGGCATAGAGGTGTCCCCAAAAATTAGGCAATTTTACGAACTAAACTTAAATCCCGTAATTACAAACATGAAGAACAGAATTCAAAGTTGGAACGGCCTATTTCTATCCAGAGCGGATAGGATAGGTTTGATAAAGATGGTTATCCTCCCCCAATTCCTTTATTTCTTGTATGCTGCACCCATTTGGAAAGACATCTCCTTTTTCAGACTGGTAAAATCATTACTTAATAAATTAATATGGGGAAGGGAAAAAGTTAGAATTAAGATGGAACACCTATATAGGCCTATTGGGGAAGGAGGACTAGGATTACCGTTTTTTCAGGGATATTACTTAGCTTCACAAGTGGGCCGACTGATAAATTGGAAGGATAACGATCTATATGTAAAATTGATGCAGCTAGCAGGGAGGAAACTAGAGAATATACTGGAGTTATTGGAGAGTTCGCGGCTGGGAAAGATAACACCAGGAAAGTGGGCCCTTGGGAACACACTGGGGAAAGTCTGGAAATGTTTTAAGAAAATTCTACAACTTCAAGGCTATTTGCAGGAGACCCCATTATGGGATAATAGAAACTTAGCCGAATTGATGAAGATACCGGATATATTATTTTGGCAAAGATTGGGGATTAGATATGTCTCCCAAGTAATGGTAGGAGACCAAATGCTTCTCTTCTCCTCACTTCAAGAAAGGTATGGGTTAAAGGGAGGGGATTGGATTAGTCACCGGCAACTAGCACATGCAATAAAATATAGCACACGTTCATCCAAATTACATTTTGCCACACACGCATGTTTGGAGTTTATTAGAAACACAGTAGTAGTGAAGAAGGGTGTATCTACGATATATAAGCACGTAAGAAATAGTTATACTAACAATATCAAACACAAATCACGAAGTAAGTGGGAAATGTAATAGGAGTCTTTGATGATAAAGAATGGGGAGAGGTACACAAAAATATTAAGAGAGGTTCCATTAATTGGAATCATAGGATAATTCATTTTTTTTGATTCACCAGATATATTATACACCAAAGGATCTTTTTAGAATGAGGATTAGGGACAACTCTAATTGTTGGAAGTGCCATGCAACGGAAGCAGACTTTTTTCATCTGGTATGGCTATGTCCGGGTATCCAGTCCTTTTGGGATGCAGTTTTCGAGAAAATCTCACTAATTCTCCATATTAACCTAAGACCCTGAGTAGGAACTGCTATTTTTGGCCTCTTCGAACAAGAAAAGGTGAAGCAGGAATTTGGAAAATTAATTATTAAGCTAGTGAATATAGCCCTGGTCTGCATAGTGCGGAAATGGGGATCTAAGGAGTACCCTAAGGTAGAATATTGGAAAAATCTTTCTTTACAGATTAAAAGCTTTGAATGTACGTGGTTAAAAAACAAAAATCTAGGACCGAAAAGAATTAAAATATGGAATGCACGGCACTAGATTAGGGTAATTGCTTTTCTAGGGGTAGGGGATAGTAGTGTTTAAGTAAAGTCTCTTTGTTATCTGATGGATAGTAAAGACAAAAGGGGTAAAGAGTGTGTACCCCAAAATAATGTGTTTGATGCATAAAGATAACGAATGATTATATAATGAAACACTTTTTGTCTTGTGTATATGTTTGAATAAAAAAAAACAAAAAAAAAACATGAGATAATGAAAAACTAATTTCTTCTTAAAGGGAACCACCTCTTACAGAAATGTTGTCTTTGACAAGTTCCCAAAGAGCCCTCTTACACCACATGGGCACCCTTGTGTCACCTACTTGTGTTACTAAGCTTAAACAGAATTGTACTAGGTCTTATTTTGGGGGGATGTCCTATTTTAGGGAAAACAGGCTATATATGATGAAACATGATATGACAACCCAGAGTCTACTTGTAGTCTGTTACCATATATACACATAGATTTGTAGAGGATCTGTCTGCACAAGAGTGGACATTATTATCCTTACCATAATCATTAGGTAAGGTTCCCCTATATGTAAATATGTGTGGTCCACTTTCAAAAGTTATAATAGGATATAATTCGTTTTGGATACCCTACAATTGTTGTGTACCTTTTGATTTTGTGTAGAAGGAGGACTTATTGGCGTTTTAGGAGCCATGGAAGCAATGGGTAGTTCTTTTGAAAGTGGCTGGTGCATCCAAAATATGTGATTTTGGAAACAAAAACAAACACTTATTTTTTGGGTGCAACGTGACATAAAGAACATTTATAGTAGACTGTCCAAACTTACATACTCATCCTTTTGCAAAGTTTCTGACCCTACTTTTGTTATGTAAGGAAATGGTCGGATGCTTCTAAACAGCACTATATAAAAAATATGGAAATGAGCTGGAGGTGCTCCTACTACATCACCTGAGTGCCTCTTGACTCCACCATCTCATACAATATGCATGACCCCACTCTTTTCATTTTAGCCTGGTCCCGTCCGCTGATCGTGACGTCACCGGCTATCTGCAGATTGGTGGGTGGGACCAGGCTAATGTGAAAAAAGTGGTGGGGGGGGTGCATATCTTATCAGACGGAGGAGACAAGGGCACTCAGGTGACAACATGACTGTAACATCCATGCCAGCAGCATCTTCTGTCCGCAGAAGGCATTGATCTTCTTCTGAGTTTTGTGGGTGTTAACTGTGGCTAGGGTTGCTGCTGTGTAGGGATTTATTGAGCCACTCCCAGCTCCCTGCAGCAAGGGTTACTAGAGTGATGGATCTAGTTGTGGGTGGCATGCAGGAATTCTTTTATATACCTGCCCTAGTCTCCTCATACCCGTTCACTGTGATCTTGTGTTATTCCTTACTATTCTGTGTATCTAATCTCTGCTACGTTTACTTGACCTCTCTCTAGTGATTCGATTCTGTGCCATCTTGGTTTTAACCCAGTTCAGTTAAAAATCTGCTTATCTTTCTGTTATCTGTTGCCTGTCCCTCTGGGTTTGGTCAGCTTTCCCCCGCAGTTAGTCAGTGTAGAGATTGTCGACCAGAAGTCCCTAACCAATAAGTGGGTGACAGGGGTTGTGGGTGAGTCTAGGGCCTGCACCCCCTTCTCTAACTTGACAATGACTCTAGGGAACAGTTAAATCTAACAAGAAGCAATGGTGTGAGCAGAACCTTTACCTGTGCTTGTGTTCTTAGCTCTAATGGTCCCTTTACAGTGGGAAACATTTACCATTATTATTATTATTATTATTGTTATTACATGCAACAAGTAAAGAACAAATCATTTTTTATTTTGTTGACTTCCAAAGTGGAGACCTATATGTCTCTATAGTAACTACAAACACTGGGTAGTTTGGTCCTGACACAAATGTTCATCTTAAGTGGCACTTTTCATTGCATTTAAGGAAGACCGGGTGCAATATTACTTGTGCATGATCCTCACTGTATAACGTTCTTATGTCTATATTATTGTACAGTATGTAGCACAGTACATTTTCTATGTTTATTCACTTTGTCCTGTCTGTGATCATAATATAATATCATATTTTACAAAAATCAATATTGCGCCCCCTCATAACTTCACTGTAGTACTTTTTCTACTGAACACTAGATGGTGATAAATGAAAACCTTCAACTTGAAGTAGAAAATGTCTTGAGCATCAATACAGACAAACGAGCTATGAAACAATGTACAAATATGTCTCTTACTCATTCACTATATTTTTATCTGTGTATATATATGAATTATCCCATTGCTTTCTATCTGATGTATACATTAAATATATCTTCATGATCTGTAATTAATAGGCTGGTCTTTGGTATAATCCTGCGCAGAATGCATTGGTATAATAAAAAAATTTGTATCTTACTAATAAAAAGTGATGCCATAAAAAATATATACTGCAGGGTAGATGTTGTATAAAGTAGTAGTCGGCAGAAGTCATATGCAACTACCATAGGTTCAATGTGAATAGCAAAAAACCCTTAGTCTTGCTCCAGACATAGTGGAATTAATAATTCACAGAGCAATAAATATAGAAGGAGTTTACAAACCCTCAGCAGCATGTAGACGAAACAAATTGCATAGATATATGAGCAGACTGTAGATTTAGAGATCTGTGATATGCTCAGAAGCCACAGTTCTTGCTGTGTATGTGATCCTCTGCAATCAGTATTATAGATGGCCTTTCAACGCCACCTCTTTCACATCCTTTAATATGTGCCGCTCCTCTGATTCTGTTAAATTTGCATTTTTCTCTCTAGTCCCCACAATTCCCAATCAAACAGCGTCATTATTTTTAGTAATTACAGGCAGTCCCCAGGTTACATACAAGATAGGTTCTGTAGGTTTGTTCTTCAGTTGAGTTTGTATGTAAGTCGGAACCGTATACTTTATTATTGTTACCCCAGTCAAAATTATTTTGGTCTCTTTGACAATTGGATTTTAAAAATGTTGGATTCTCATAAGAATCAGGATTAACAATAAAGCTTCATTGCAGATACCATTGATAACTGTTACAGCTGTTTATTGTAGCCTAGGACTAAAGTACAGTACAGTAAATTACCAAAATCCAGAGGTCTGTTTGTAACTAGGGGTCGAATGTGAGTCAGGTGTTCTTAAGTAGGGGACTGCCTGTAATAATTATAATAATTTCTTTATTTATATAGTGCACACAGATTACACAGCGCTGCACAGAGCTTGCCAAATCGGTCCCGGTCCCCAAAAGGGCTGACAAACAAATCAACCTACCAGTATGTTTTTTTTACTTGGAGTGTGGGAGGAAACCGGAGGACCCGGAGGAAACTCTCGTAATTTAGACATGAGAGTATGCATGTATATCGACATTAATTGACGGGGAATAGTGGGGAATAGAGAAAAGAAATTCAGTGGAACAATATCTATTAGAGGATATAATGAGTTTGGATTGGTAAAAGTTGCGAAAGACCCCCTTTAAGCATAGAGGAAAAATGTGAAAAATTAGGGAAAAAGTTGCAGAAATTAAATCAGTACAATCTTCTTCAAACTGTGAATTAAATTAGGCTTTAGCCCTTAGGCGATCCATTATATATCACATTTAGTGATACTATTTCTATCATTAATATTAGGTCATGTTTTCCATGAGATACTACAGGTAACCCTTCAGGCCAAGCTGTCTGCTCCTAGGTGTCAGTGCTGTGCATTAATCTACAGGCACAAGTCTTCAGTCTTCTTATGCTGTAGGCACAAAATACCTGGTTATATAGCACTGACAATCTTGTGTGAATCTGATTAACGTATAATACATTGTAATATAATTTTGTCAAAATATTTTATGATATCACATTTTAGCCCAATTTGGATCAGATCTAAAGGCTTCTTTGTTTCCTGGATTGTCGGGGACCACCATTCCTGGCAGTGTCGGATTGGGGTTCCTTTGGCCCAACATAAAAAATAGAGTTTGTATGTTCTCTTCGTGTTTGCGTGGGTTTCCTCCGGGTCCTCCGGTTTCCTCCCACACTCCAAAACATACTGGTAGGTTGATTAGATTGTGAGCCCCATTGGGGACAGGGACTGATTTGACAAGCTTTGTGCAGTGCTGCGTAATCTGTGTGCACTATATAAATAATGGAATTATTATTGTTATTCTGGGAGTGCACCCAGCATCATGCCCTAGGAAACATACCCTAGTAGCCTCCACATTGGGTTGTCTTCTGCTGTATCTCTGGGGTTCAGTTTTAGGCTTGAGTCTAGGCCCAGCGAGGATCGTAGATGAGCCAGTCCAACACTGAGTCCTAGGTCCTGATAAATGGCTAAAAGCTTACCTGATAGACCAGCAGCATCTCATTTGTGTAGTGAATGCAATGCAACATAAAAGATGATAAAAGAGCCATAACAGGGAATGCAGACTTTACAACAATAGACTTGAACAATAGACGGGTGATCCATCTCTGCTATTCTACTGTTTTTCTTTCCCACAAGGCATTAGTGTACATGTATAATACATCAGTTTCATACATTCAATTTTTTGTTTCATGTGCTTAAAGGGAATTCGTCAGGTTGTATTTTACAATATATTTGCCTCAGCATGAGGATAAGGATAAGTGAGGATATTGAGGGTCAGATCCCTCTCTTCATAGAAGACATGGCAAACCCTATTGGTATATTATATTTAAAGGGATTGGGCACTTTACTTCATGTTTTTTTGTCATGTATGTGTAAGTGTGAGGGGGGGCAGGAATTTAGTTGATTTACCAATATACATCTATTAAAGGGGTTGGCCACTTTACCTCATGTTTTTGTAATGTGTGTGTAAGTGTGGGGGGACAGGTTATTAGGTAATTTACCAATATACATCTATTAAAACTTCTGCTCTGCTTTCTTGATATCATCATCAGCTGGACATACCTAATACCCTCCCCCACACTTATACAAACATTAGAAAAACATGAGGTAAAATGGTCGACCCTTCTAATAGTTTTGCACTGCTTTCTTGAAATGTAAAGTAAAGTTCCTGGTTTGGAAATATCTTTTACCTCACCACTGCCATTCCTGTCCATAAAATGGCTGAAGATGGAGGGTCATGTGATCTCTGACTGTCCATGGGCAATTCCAATGTCTTAAAGGGGTTGTCCGTGCGTTATGAAAAAAAACAAAAGGTGGCCGAGAGGGGGCGGTTTAAAAAAGATGTACTTACCTTCAGACGCCCTCTGGGTGTCCCGCGCTGCTGTCACTCTGGTCTGCGCCCTATGTAAACAAATATGGCCGCCAGAGCAGTGCTGGTTTCAGCTTCCGGCCGGACCCGACAACCATCCGGCCTGCATACACAGTGCTTTGAATAGGGACGGGTAGGCGTGGACACCCGGATGGCGTCGGAAGGTAAGTACATCTTTATTTTTTTACAACCCCTTTAAGCTTGTATTCATGAATACTATCATAACCCTCCTTCTGCAGCCATTTTATGGACACAAATTGTGGCTGATGAGGTAAAAGACATGTCTGACCACAGGCTTTACTTCACATTTCAAGAAAGCGGTGCAGAACTATTAATAGTCATACATTGGAAATGACCTAATATCCGTCCCCCCTTCCCTTACACACACATGACAAAAGCATGAGGTAAAGTCGCCTTTACTTGAAATCTACCACCAGGATGAAAGATTGTGAACCACGCACACTGACATGCAGTTATGTGCCCCTCTGGCAGGATCTGCTTTTCTTTATGCTTTTTATGCCCTAGTATTTTGTATTTTTTTAAAGTATGCAAATGACCCTGAGGGGCTCCATTAATACCTATTAATAATCTCAGACTCATTTGCATAATTGTAAAACATTTTTGAAAAAAACAGGGCATTTTAAGCAAAAAGAAGAAATTATCCTGCCAGAGGGAGAGTATGTCAGTGTGCTTGGTTTACAATCCTTCATCCTGGTGGTAGATGCTGCAATATTTCACATTTAGAACTTGAGTTTAGAGTTATAAAATATAAAATATGTCTGTAAATGGTAAACTCTCCTGATAATATGATGAAAGTTAAAATATGAGTCTACAATATAATAATATATTATATTAATAGATATATTCTATAATAATCTAGAATATTTCTATATATGGTGGAGATTTTCACGTAGAGTAAAATGCTGGATATTAATATAATGTATAAGGCAGTAAACACCTGGATACATACATTCATTGACCATCCATGCCCATACACCACATAACATTTATCTATATGTCTCAACTATTCAGCAGCTTACGGTGCCGAGTGATATAGAGAGCACTGGAATAGGGATGACATATTTGTTTAATAGACACATTAGAGGAGGCGCAGTTTCGATGTGTCACTGTCTCCGTTGCTCGATAAGGGGAAAAATTAATCCTTCTGCTGAACCTTTGGTCGATCTCCAGGCAATATGAGTCATGTGACCCCACGATAACATAAACTATAACAGAGACTGTGTACTGAAGGATTAGATCAGTCCCACTGAATATCAATATTCTGTCAAACATTAATTACACTTGGTGCTGTTTGTTCTAGGAGATTAGGAGTAGGATGAGCTTTCGGTTACAGGCAGGTGGACTTATTTCCAGCCGCCTCAGCCTGGGTTCACAAACCAGCATATGCAGGAAGGCGCCATTTTCCGTCCTGTTTTTTTTTCTTTTACTTTTTCACAAAACAAAGATTAATGCTAAACCTTTCTTATAATCCTTGTTGACTAGATGCTGTATACAGTATACAATGCATTGAAATTTTAAAACCACTTTTCTTTATAGTCCATGATGGTAGAGCTGATTATCATTAGCCATTGCTCCTTGGTTCTACTCAAACTTTGGCTTATTAGTCATAATGAATATTTGCTCACTATTGCCCTGTACTAGATAATTTACTCACCAAGCAAATCATAAAAAGTGTCCCTCTGGAAGTTATTTAAAAAATATGCAATGCCAACCATAGAACCAAAGTCTATACATAAATCCAGCACCAGAACCGGGCTCTGTACAGAAATATAGCACTAGACCTGGGCTCTGTACTTAAATACAGCTCAAGAATAGGTACGTAAATACAGTATCAAACCAGGCTATGTACAGAAATAAAGCACCATATGAGATCTCTGTACAAAAATTACAGCATCAGAGCCGAGCTTCTTACATAACTACAGCAGCAGAAGCAAGCTTCATAAATAAATACATAGTCAGAACCAAGCTCAGTGCATGGTATCCCAAATGAATTTACCGTACGTATATATACAGTTCTGTCGGACACTGCATGATAAAAGTAGGGCATGGTCCGACTGTGCACTGGAATACCCATTTCATTGCAGAAATTTGTGTTGCATTGGGATGTGTCACAGGCACTTCTTAAATACATATGCAAACAGTTTGCACTAAAAAGAGCATGTTAAGTCAGACAGAAAACTGTCAAAGGGGCTTTTAATGTGGGCCATTGTCTTTCATAGTTGAGGTCCATCTATGATGTCAATTGCAGCTGAATTTTTTGTGGTGACATGACATTTATGTAGAGGACAGCTGTATGTGTCGTGTTTCTGCAGACCCGGTCAGAAGTGTAATCTGTCCCAGGGGATGTCCCAGGGCTCTGCCAGTTACTTTGTGTCTGAAGTAGATGCTATTTTAGCTATTGGTGGCTCATACATCTATTCACAGCTGCAGAATGTGTCTGCAACATGAACAGTTACACACAGAATTAAAGATCTCCATTCACCCAATAAACCAGTAGTAAATTTAAGACATATTAAAGGCAGTCTAGCAGGTCTTACAAGTAAACACAGTATTGTGTACAGCACTATTTAAGATATACTTTTCCTGTTTGCCAACAATCAGTCACTTGTTCAGGTTTCTAAATAGGTAAGCATGAGAAATCACCACTATATCTGTCAGTTTGTAACTAGCTGCCGATCCCGGCACTGCTCTTAGCTACAACAAAATCAAATGCCTTAACAAAAATGTTTTATTATTAATTATTATTTTATATGTAACTAGTTCTCTCTCTGACAGTCACTGACCATCTCTGTCATTGACTGTCTCTTTGAGTGACTGTCTCTGAACGTCTTTGTCTCTGAGTGTCTATGACTTACTATTGCACTTTAGCCCTTATAATGGTATTTATACCTTGTGGCTCGCTTTGATGAACCATAATATAAATCTGTATGAATTTACTTTCTAATACGTTGTTTATACTGAATTAGAAACTTGTATATAGATGAAATTCTGTACCTATAACATAGGTGTTATGCAGATGTTTCTGGTGATTTCCTCCAATACACTTTGCTTGTTTTTAAATGTTGTTCCTTCCCCCATATTCTGTATGAGAATTAATAAAAATTCATTTTTATTTTGAATAAGTTGGTTGTTTGAAGTCTGGTGTTTGTTTATGTAGAATATAAATTCATTTTGCCAGTCAAAATCAGACTGATGGAGGAACTTTACAGATTAGACGGATAATGCATTAAGGAATGTCACAGAATAGCAATTTAAATGTATACATCATAGAACAGAAAAACTATACAAAAAGACCCCTAGGTATACTGTGACAGTATAATGCGCTGCAAGGCTGTGTATTTGTGCAGTGAAATGGTTATTGCACCATGAGCTTGGATCCTTTGACCTGTGAAATAAAGACAGCAATACACTTACAAATTACTGATGCATTATTCCAATACCAATCTAAAACCATTTTAAGGTTCATTCAAACTATTTTGAGATGTTCCACAACATTTAGAATCTGGAATGTGCAACAAGTTTTTCCATTGCTTTAGGCGTTTTTCAAACTATGATGCTCATTTATCTTGAATGGCTCAGGGCAAATACAAGATACCAGCAGACTTATATACTGTAATTGTTTTATATTTTTACATAGGATTTTACATAGGGACATTGTCTCCCAGTATAAACATCTATTCATCTCTATACTTCTAGGCATTGCTATACATCTACATTTCAGCCCTTGTACCTATTACATGCTTCTGAATTACCAATAATTAACCTTCTGTACCTACATTTACTATTGTTTTAATAAAAGGTACAGTCAGATAATTTGTGACACCACTTCTGTGTTTACTGTCGGAATGGCTGAAGACACACAGCAGAGTGTATTTTGATCTGTGCTTATGGAAAGGGAGCCTCTCTGTAATTGTGGAACGGCCTTTACATCATGTTGAGGGTATCTACCTGGGGAACCTCACACATACATACATCAAGAGTTCCCCAGGGAGAACTGTTTCAATCAACCCTCGGCATCTCCCTTTTCCTTGCAATCCACTTATTGGACACCTGCCCGGCATGGAAGAGGCCTATTCCACCTGTACCAAGTGACTGTGACCCAGTTAAGCACTAGGCTGCATTCTATCCAATTTGGTTGCAAATATTGTGGTGCAAACTAAATTAAAGGTGATATGAACCTGATTTTTTTACACAAATTAGAATTTGCCAACTTATTTACAATGGGTGAGAAATCTGGGACAAATTTTGGCTATATCCCTTTGTTTAATCCTAAACCCAGTTCTGGGAAGGCCGTTTTCCATTAAGCCATGTCCCCAAGATAACTTGCAGCTGGACCACAGCTAAAGCGAATGGGATATGCAATAAAAGCCTGCATTAGAAACTGAGCTCACAATTCTGCCATCTGAACCAAAGTCCTATTTTAATATTTTGGGAACACCACTCAAATTTTACAATACCTTCAGCTTTGATTGCAGAAAAGCTGATAATTACTTTAATGTTTGTGGCCTGAGGTCACTTACACACCATTTCTCTGTGATTTAATAATAATCAAACACTTGTAGCCTGCCACTTTGTCTCTTTGATCCCTCTTTCTGGGTTTTCTATATCTCCGGCTGTTTATGACTTCCTATATTGGTGAACACGCTGTGTATGAACATATTTACATTGTCTGGTAGATAAAATAGTTCCAATACAACCCCCAGGGTGGCTCACAACAGAACCAACCAGTTATAATTGTCATCAAGTCATGAAATTATCAGCGTTGCTGTTTTGACTTCCAAGCGGCTCACAACAATGTTACTCCCTTGTCATGTCAGCTTAGGATTCTGCATAGCCTGGATTTACAGAAAACAACTATGAATGGGCCATTATTGGTTTTGTCTGACACAGAACCTTTAGGCTGAACTCATTTTATGCCTGTAGTTACACTTCAAAGTTGTTCGAAACTTTAAAGAAAAATACGCTTCCTAGATCAATTTCAGTTTTTTCGTTTTCGTTTCTCGCTTCTCGTATGAAAAAACAAACAAACATATTTTCTTATTTTCCCATTTACAGAGCTTTTCTATGAGGGCTTGTTATCTGCAGCACAAAATGTACTTTCTAGTGCCATTTATTATCATGTGCAGCTTACTGGGAAGCTGGAAAAGAATTCCAAATGCAGTGGAATTGACAAAAACAGAAACAGTTGCACTATTTTCTAGTGGCCTTTGTATCTGTGGCTTTTACTTCGCAGTCTGAAAAACAAAAGCCTTTTTATCCTTTAGGTCAGTATTATCGTTTGACATCCATTTTTAATCCACCTGTCAGTTTTTAATTAATAACCACATAAAAGTGGTATGTATAAATGTTAGTCTATTTTTTACTTTTGTGCCAGCAGATGGCAGTGGGCTGTGAAGGGGTGTGAAGGGGGGTGGGGCGCAGTCAGATGAGCGTGGGCGCAACCCACGGAGAGTGGGCTTGTGCGGGGCGTGACTGTCCCCATGCCTGGGCACTTGCTGCAGCCGGTGAATTTTCACAAGTAAAAAAAAATTTCACAAGAAAAACGCTGTGCAGGACCCTGCCGTATACATCAAGAGGGCGAATGAGAGAGATGTATCACTGAAGAGAATTCCTGAGGGAGGAGGAATGAATGGACTTGATATCTCTTTAGCGAATCAGTGTCTCTTTCAATTCTCTCATTCTTCCTCCTTCGGGAATTCTCTTCAGCAAGTCACATAGCCAGCGTTTCTATCAGGAAGCCGGAGTTGTGGCTAAGCGGGAAGAACACCAATATGCCAGACAGCTGAAAGTAAATGATGATCAGACTCATATGGGGTCATCTGCATAGATGGTGAGTCAACTTTTCAAATCACTGTGGAACTTAACAAGCGTAAGAAGGAATGGAATAGGGATAGTTGTACTGCTGTATAATAGCTGTTTTCAAAATTATGTTTAGTTAGTGTGGGTTAGTTTATCTAACAGGTTCCCTCTAAAACAGACACACGGATGCAAAATTGATACCAAACAGATGCAAATCAGCCTTAAAAAATGGATGGTTGCTAGGATACATTCTTTAGAGGCATAAAGTTTGTAGCAAAATTCATCCATTTTTTTATGGACAGTAAAAAAAGCCACACAAATGCAATTTTCCTGCCACATGGATACAAAACAGATACAAATTGAATGTGAAAGACAGACGTTAATGTGTGCATTTCAAATCCTAGAATACCCTCAGTGGACATTTGTTCTTGCTCAATTTTTTACTAAATCATAAAAACTTTATTTCATACGGAGCATCAGAAATCCCCTCACAGGTTTATTTAAAAGAAATGGAAAACAATTTCTGAATGTATAATAGCCCTTTAATGCCAATATGGATTGAAAAAATAATAACATTACTTTACCTTATTCTTCTATAGATTTCAGCTCTTCTGAATAAGGGCAATAAAACCTGATGGGTGTATGAGCTTTTTATTGGTAAATACAGCTCTGAGTAATATTAAACTTAATCACCATATAGGCATCTCCAATCTATTACGGGTCAATACTGCAGTTTCTATGTAATTTGAGCCTCTATAAATGTAGTAGAAATACAAGGCGATAAAAATATTCTTTAGCCTCCCGCATGGAAAATGAGCTTCATGGGAAATTCTACTAAAGTCTTTGAAACAATTAATTATATGGCTTTCAAACATTGCAGGCCTATTTTGGAGCTTTCTATGTTAAGCTAATGACAAATCACATTTAAGGCTTTGCTCGGATGAGGAGCCGAAGCTCAGCTGCTTTGTTTAGATTTCCTTCCTGAAGTTTATCCCGACATGGTTATACAATAGAAATAAGGCCATCAGATCTTCAGATCAGATTTTTGCAATATACTCAGGACTTCTTAAAAGGATCTTAAAGTAAAATTCCAGGAAAACTGACAATTTAGGTATGTTTTATGCTAACCATAAACACTAGCATGAGTTGCAACAAAATTAGCAAAATATAGGTAAGATCTTTGAAATGCTTTAACTTTCCCAACTAATGTCTCTGAATTATCATGACTTTATTTTTTAACCTCCTTTTACTTCTTAGATGTTGAAAGCATAACTGTGAAGTTATAGTGATTTTACCAAATTATTATATGTGATTCCCCCTTTGAAAACAAACAGAAAAATGACTACTCTGTGCTGCTCATCCTTTTCTTTTCAAAGTTATGGCATTTTCTGTTCTGAATGTGAGTTTGAGGCTAGTTAGCTTGCCCACAGATCCCATGATGCCTTGTGTTCCACTGAACACTGCACAGTGCACATACAGGATGTATGGTGACTTGCCTGGCAGCTTCCATCACATGGAGGAGCAGGGAACATGTAATAAGTGGTAGAAATCATTAGTAAATGAAGTATATGCCTGTGCTGTGTGAGAATCTTGGGTGAACAGCTTAGCTACACGGAGCTGAAACTGCCGATTACAAGGCGCAGCAAGAGGTGTAGAGAAAAACAGAGAAAGTTCTGTAGAATCACAGACTGGGATGGAGGGACACCTGGCTTACAGACAACCCATAGTTACAAACAGACCTCTCTGCCCACTCTAAACTGTGAAGTTCACTGGATGCCTACATTAACTGTAAGAGTTATCAAAAGCGTCTACAATGGGACTTTATTGATAATCCAAAATTATGAGAATCCTACAAAGATAAAATATATTGTCTTGAGTAACATTTACAAAATATAGCAGTTCTGACTTAAATACAAATTCATTGTTACTGATTTACTGATGGTAGACTGTAGACTCATAAGGGAAGTGCCGACAGCCATTGACATTATGATCAACGTTCCCGACCAGACAGCAAAATACAGAGAAGGGGGGCGTGCATACATAATCAGATGGCGGAGCCGAGAGGCTCTCCAGTGACGTAGGCCGGTGATGTAGGCATTTCGGTGATGTAGGCTGAATCGCCTGTGGCTTATCTGCATATGATGTTGCCACTGTCTAGTGTAAAGGACAAGCATGTAAGGTTGTACAGTCTACCATCAGTAAATCTGATGGTGGATGACCTTTAAGACCAAACCTACAGAACCTCTCTTGTTCGTAACCCAGGGGCTGCCTGTATTGGTTTGAATGGGGTTTTAAGTAAAATCCCACTTACTATTCCCGATTTCTCATGATTCAGGACGTTTCTTGCTCTTTAAGCACTTTACAGCCATGAAAACAATATAAAGATGACATTTATAGATTACAATTTGTAATAATTGACACGATGGGGCTGATTTATTAGTCTCTTAATGAAACAAAAATTGTTCTAAAAACACGACATTTATCAAAATTTAAGACAGTTTTTAGTCACTTATAGAACCAGTACAACAAACGTGTCGAGGTCTTAGTAAGAAAAGTATGAAAATATGTCAGCAGTTTTCTTGTGTAAATCAAGTCAACTTATAGGAAGTGCAAAGTAAGACTAGATTGTCTTTAGCCTCAACAGATTTCCTGGCATATGAGGGACCTGAAAGTCGCAATTCTGGGTGCTTGCAGGGGGAATATTATGACTGGTGCATGATGCACCCAAACATGTTAAATTCTGCCCAATAGGTTTTTGAAAAATTTCTTAACAATGGCCATGAAATGAAAAAAGATAGGATTCCTTATCTTTCAGAAAGGGTCATCTGACCCGAAACGTGTTAGGAGGATATATTATTTTATAACTTGACCTATATGGTTTTACAATTTCATCTCTGATCAATAAAGGTAATTTTTAAACTTTTTTGGAGTTTAGTCAGTGATTATTATGGCTGACACTCCATACCGGTGGTTAGTGCCCGTTGAGTCTACCCGACCCATCTCTATATACTGCATACCGCCGACTCTCCTTCTTGAAATTGGGGTTCTTCTTTTTCGGGCTAGAGGAGCAGCACATTGTGACCGTGTTCGATTCTTTGCTACCCTGAAATAGGGTTGGATGCATACTAGCCAAGGTGGTTGATGGTGAGCACCCCATTTGGGATTGTTTTTACTTTTATCTCTTACCTTACGATATCACGCAGGGCGCTGCCCTCCGTTGTTTTGTTTTTTGTTTTTATCTCTCTAAATATTTGTGTACAGGCAGGTTACGTTCTGCAGGTTTGTTCTGAAGTTGAATTTGTATGTAAGTCGGAACTGTATATTTTATAATTGTAACCCCAACCAAATTTTTTTTTTGGTATGTGACAATTGGATTTTAAAAATGTTGGATTGTCACAAGAACCAGGATTAACACTAAAGCTTCAATGCAGACACCTTTGATAACTCTTACATCTGTTTATTGTATCCTGGAACTAAAAAACTGTAAATTATCAACATCCAGAGGTCAGTTTGTAACTAGGGGTCATCTGTAAGTCGGGTGTTCTTAAGTAGGAGACCGACTGTATCTGCTCTATAGACAATATCAAGCATCCAAATACAGATGAGACAAGCAAAGATTGTCACATAGTGCACATGCTTGGCATATCTTTTAAATGTCTTTGAGACTCAATATCACAGATGAGAGGCAAGAGCATATACTGTAGTTAGGCCAAGAATTTTAGGATCAAGTGTGACCATAAAAGAGGCATAAACTTATTGGAGGCATCGTGGGGGTCATTGATCTTTATTTTTCTTCCTGCTTTTTCTGTCTTTTATGAGACATTTTTTGGCGCATTGCAATTTGTGTGCCTCTTTGGGCACACTTTGAAATGCCCACCGGACATTTGTTTTTCTTCAGTAAGACACATTTAGCTTGTATTCCAGATGTACTAAATGTCGCAAATGACATTTATCATTTAAAATTGTCTCAAATTTGTGACATTTTTTGTGTGCAAAAAACTCCAGATTCAACCATACTAGAAAATGGAAAGCAGTGTTTTGAGACATTTGTAACAAATGTCTCAAAAAGAGATGTGAAAAAACCCCATTTAATGCAAAAAAAAGGTAAGATTGATAAATTACCAAATAAGCAGATAGAAAAAAGACAGGCAAAAACTAGCCAAAACAAAAAGATATAAGATAAATTACCCCCCATGTGTTCTAACTGCTGTAGAATTTATTGTGTAATATTCACAATTGAAAGATCACAGATTGTGCCAAGTTTATGAATATATTGCATAAGCCATGAGTAGGTGAAATGCTTAGTGACATTTAAAAATACTTGTTGTGACACTTTGAAAGATACAATAATAAAACAGAGTAGGGGCTATTTCTTAGCCAGTCTTAATGTTCTCCCGCAGACACACGGCATTCTGGTTACACTATGTGGCTTCAGCTTTATGTGAAGTCTACACCAGGTCCTGCATAATGAATGCCCCTCCCCCATGAACATACACATATTTCACAGCTATGTTAAAGAGCTGAGCAGAGATTGATCTTTATGGTAGAAAATATTGCACATAGAACTATAGCCAGACAGAGAGAAGAGGAGCCAGGTTTTTTTTTTTATACAAACTAATTTTATTGATGAAGGAGCTTTAAAAGTTAGTAAATATTTTTTTCTGGCTAGCTAAAAATTCTTAAAACATCATGTCTAATAATTTGTCTAATATGCTACCATAAGCAACGTACAGATGGACATAACTGTGACATCTTGAAATAAAAAGCTCCAGTGGGATTACAAGGATGGAATATTTTTCTAACATAAGTTATAAGTAAGTCATCAGTGTGCAGAGACGGAAAAGGAGGAGGTTCTTAGTATGCTGAACTAGTTTTTAGCTTCTATGGATTAGCTGTAGTAGAGAAAACAGATGTCTACCGTTCTGTTTCTGTATCCCAGTTCAGAAGTCTGAAGAAATGAGAATCAACCGGTCACTTGAGAGCTGATTTTATATGAACGAGGCAGCATAAAAAAATGGAATACTTGCATGTTTACACCCACATCTCCCTGGTTATGAAACAACTTCTCAAATGGAAAAGCTACTACATGAATGCAGAGCCTTAGTCATAATAATACCATTAAAAATGTAAAAAAAAGCTCATGCCTCTTCAAATTATTTCATATTCTTTAAATCTGTAAATATTACACACTGTAACAAGCCACCACAACTGAAAAAAGTTTCTTTCTTGCTGGTTGTACTAAATATGTATCTGAAGTCCTGAAGTCATGCACGGAGAGGAGACTAAAGAATAACTCTTTACACTGGTTATACAGATTCTACTTATCCTTAGGGCTCATTCAGATGACCGTTATGTGGGCAATCATCTGGTCGCATGATTTGCAACCAGATCATGGCCTCCATAGATTTCAGTGGCTCCTGGTGATGGTACTGTAAATCTGGCGGCCACACTGCAGAATATTGTATGTGTCCTTTATTTTGGCAAGTTTGCTGCGCGTCCGCCCTTTTGGCTATGGAGGGAGAGGGAGTGGTCCCCCTCATAGTCATGGTTGGGCAGAGTTTATAGTCAGAGTTTATGGTTGTGTTCAGGGGACAGCCAAAATATAAATACCAGGACTGATAGAGACAAGTTAGAATTATATCTGTGGAATACTGTATTTTTGCTGAATTAGATAATGGGGCACATTTACTAAGAACAGTGCAAACTGCACTATGAGCACTTTGCGTGTGTATCCTGCAGACTGCGCCAAATTCAGGATTTCTGGTGCACATTTTGCATGAATCGAGTGCACCACTTTTTTTTGGGTACACCTTTAACATAGGGCAGGCGACACATTCCAGTCAGATTTTGCATGATTAATGTAGTGCACAGTCTGACTGAGCACCAGAACGCCCCCTTTAGTGCAGAAATTTGTTTTGCATGATGACTAGTGCAGCCGCGACACAAAACAAATGTGGCACAGACACTTGAAAGCACTGTGAAAGCACTTTTCACCTAAAAGAATGTGCAAAATCTACAGAAAACTAATAAATGTGCCCCAATGTGTTATTTTGTTATTCTTAGTATATTTAATAGTTTTGTCTTTATGGGAATACACCTTTAATTGCGTGTTGGAATCAGGTTTGGAGAGGTTAAGTAAGACGTAAACATTATAGATCATTCATAAAGTGTGAATCATTCATAAGAGTATTGCTAGAATTAGAATTCTCCATATTGGTGGTGCACATACAAACTTGAAGTAGATGTGAAAGTAAAACTAGAAATAGTAGTAGAAAAACTATATGAAAAAAAAAAAAACATTTCTTTTAAAGATAAAAAGCGAAAAAACTGAGTAAAAATATAAGCAGAGTTGATCCAGGCTTTAGTAAATCCGTAAATAAATGTATTATTTTATCTTTGAATAAATATTCATGACCTGATAATGGAGGGGAGCAGAAACAATTAACCAGAAAAAAACTAGCAGTAGAAGTGGTTCTCTTTCTTGAATGCATTCATGACTCTAGATATCCTATCATAGGCTCTGCCACTTGTTAAGACTTTGGGGGATATTTATCATACGCTGGCGCTCGTGCGCCAGCGTATGATAGCCCCGCCGCTGCAAATTCGCAGCCCGATACATGAAGAGGCTTCTGCCTGGCGTAGAAAAAACGCAACCGGCGACTTTTCACGTATGAAAAGTCGCCGGCAGCAGCGAGTGCGCAGGCGCGGGGACAGTAACGCCCCGCGCCGGCCCACTCCCGTCCGCCCGCGCCCCCCCTTCACGCCCCTTCACGCCCCACTGGCGTGAAGGTGGCGGATTGGGGAAAATAATCGCAAAAGCTAGCAATAAGCTAGCATTTGCGATTATTTCAGGGCCTCTGCGCCACTGGCGGTGCGCAGAGGTCCTGATAAATATGCCCCTTTGTCACCGTGTTTTCATCTCTATGATTTGACATCTGATTTGCATTTCTGACTCCTGGATTTTGCATCCATATCTGGACACCTGAGTGAAACCTACATCTTAATTCTTATTACCCTTCTATATCTAATCAATCATGAATCCAGCTCCATTTTTGATTATTAGGACTGCATTATGGGGATCTCAGTAGGGTCCCTGTTAAAGGGACACCTTAAACACCATCGGTATACCAGCCCCACAATGAGTTTATACTCTTTACCAACTTGTTTTATTTCCTATTCCCCATGCATATGATTGTTTTCCCTCACATATAACCCTATAATAAGCCATCTAAAACTCAAACATTTATCTATGTTCTTTTTAAATGACTTGCTGACATTCTGTGCTCACTTAATTTCATAAGCCCCCGGTGCCAGACTAACTGCAATCTGAAAATTACTAACGTATTTTCTGTAACTATATAAAGCCACATCATTCTTCAAACTCTTTTCCACGTGGAATTCACACAAGCTGTGAACACTAATTTTATAGCTAGAAGGGCAGTGTGATGAATTGAGGGCTCTGTTTTTCCATACAGTCTGATTTTAAAAAGAAGTGAAGCATTTTTAGCATCTCTCTTACATCACCCTAGGCATTAGTTCATGTTAAAATCACTGTTGTGCTTTTCTAATTGCTCCCCACATCTAGTTCTCAGCACGTGTGCTTCAATTCTTTCCAGCATCCTGTCAACACTGCCATCAATATATGTAGTGTTTGGGGATGAGTTCTCATCTGTATCAGAACAGAAAGTTTTGCTTGTAGGGATTACAAATTGAAGGATATGAACTAATCAGGGAGTCACCACGGCCAGCCTTATGTCCAATGCTTAGAGAAATGCCCTTTGATGCTTTCCTGCTAGTATCAATTATAAAAGTAGTACATTTGGGAAGCTGAAAGTACATGAAGACATAGCCAAGATAAAGTCCATGTTACAGTCTTGGCAGACTTTCATTCATGCAGAAAAACATTAGATGTTATGCCTCTGTGATTCTGTATATGAAAGAGCCACAGTCATTGTGACATTTTCTGGATCTGACCAATCATTTTAAGGCAGGTTATACACGAAAATGTGCAGCCCATAAGGTGGCACAATCCCAGATCAGAGGACAGGAGTCCCTGCATTATGTAGAAATAAAATGCAGGGACATTCTCTCTGCCGGACAAACAGACGCGCCGGATCGGTAATAGTAAATACACTTCCGACACGGCTGTTTGGCCGGCAGAGGGAACGTCCCTGTATTATATTTCTATATAGTGCAGGGGCTCCTGTCCTCTGCTCTGTGTGAAGTCTGTGGGATCTTGCCACCATACGGCATGTTTACATGGCCTGCACACATTCATGTGTAACAGGCCTAAGTTTGACAAAAAGTTTTTGATCATTAGATGATCCTCCCTTACATGCATGTAGGCAGCCTGGCTTTGTTAAGACTTTACATTTTTTACGCCTAAGGATCAGTGAATGTGATTAATCCATCTAAATCAAGCATGGATCACTTACTCATAGATCCAGCCACTGTGACCGTGGTAATCTTCTTATATGTGTTATCTATGACCTCCTTCCTTCTAAAGTCAACTTTTAAAATTATACCTAGCTCATATGTGATCTGGCTTTAGAGACTGTCTTACCCCCAGGCTCCCTCAGGACATGTGTAATTAGCAGAAAGTGAGCAGGAAATGCTTACTGCATAAGTGCTAAGGAATCAGGGTGGAGGGGGAAACACTGTTTTTGTTTATGCTGTTTTTGTTTTATACCTCTGTTCCAATGTGGCCTCAGTTTATACACCAATATGTTTGCATCCATGTACATTGAACTACATACTCCTGACTGGGGATGAGCGGACCTGTTAAGGTTTGGGTATGACCAAGGTATGACCTCTTCTGCTCCTTAGTAGAAACCGGAAATAAATAAATACAGAGATGGAGTCACATAGAGATGGAGTCACTTTTACAGAGATGGAGTCCCGGAGAGAACAAAATTAAGAAAGTTTTAAATTAAGCATCAGTATAGGTTAGGAAAAGTGTACCTGAAAAAACATAGCAAAATTGTCCCTATATTGTATTTGGGGTAAACACATGTGGATAGGCTTATTACATTGTTTGGTCCCTTGTAAAAATGTGTAAAAATGGGCTGCAAACAATTGGCCTGTTTTCGGCCATGTGGAGAAGAAGGGTTGCTGTGCGGCTGTGCCGGAATATGAGCAAGAATAGGATCTGCTCATTCACGGTGCAGTAGGACATGTTGTGTAACAGGTGTAACGCTATGTCTATGGCAGCCATGAGCTATCTGCCATTTTTACAGCTGGCTCATGGCGAATACATATGTTCTTGGGCAAGGGGCCTAAGCTGTTGGAGGTAAACCAATTAACTATCTGAAAAATAAACCAGTGAATAATGTTGCAGAGTAGAAAATATATTCAATATATTCATGATCCCAGATTAAAGCCAATGTTCAGAGTGTGTATGTATATGGTTTCATCCATGTCCTTCCCTGATCCTCTGAAATATGATTTAGTATGGGTTGTGACCAGGGCTGATGCAGCTACCTGATTCTGTGAGTTCCCAGGACACCAGTATCAGTACATAAGTGGTTGGAGGTCATCACATGGTATCACCATTAGCCTACTGGTTATAGCCACTAAAACATGACCAGACCAAAGGATTTCTCCATGAATATTTCTTGATTCAAATTTTACAATTGCCTATGTTATTGCTCTGTAATTTTGTTCCTAAGTGTACCCCATATTCTCTAAAGCACCATGAAATATGATGGCTGTATAGAAATAAAGATGTATTTATTGCTAACCATATAACCATAACCATATAAAGTGTGGTCATCACTGTTTGTGGGGCAGACTTTTTAAAATAATATCTATGAGTCTGAGTAATTCTGCACTCCTTATAAAAATGTATTTGTAAAAGTCCCATGCCATATACAAATGAGGGCTTATTTTTTATCTGTTCTACAGGGTTTATAGAAACACCTTTAGCCCCTGCATAATTGAGTACGCATTACTACAGTCAATAGTAAACAGCAAGGAGGGGGTGTAGTGGCACTATATAACTCTCTTATATTCCCTATTAAGGGGAAAATGTAAACATATTTTAAAATATTATATGATTATATCGGCAGTCAGAAACACCTATAAAAATGTAAGGTGTAAGATTTCTTAAAGCAAATCTCCAATCAAAATCCATCATGTTAAACCAGGTACACTTACTCATAGATTGATTCATTGCTAGATAGATAATAGATAGGAAATAGATAGATGGAAGATTAACCCCTTCCCGACATTTGACGTAATAATACTGCATGGCGGGAGGTGCGTTCCCGCAATTTGCAGTATTATTACGTCATGCTTCCAGCTGGCACCCGTCTCTAGTACCCGCGATCGGAGTTTCCTCCGATCGCGAGCATTAACCCCTTTCACGCCGCGGTCTTGTGTGATCGCGGCGTGCAAGGGTCCCATGCGCCAAATCGGACCCCCCTGTGGGGTTTACCGGGGGGGTCCGATCCTCCGCTGTCATCCCCGGGGTCTGCCAGTGCCCTGGGGATACGCAGCTTCTTCCGGGAGCTGGGTCCTGCCTCCTGGCAGGACCCGTCTGTGACACACTGAGCATGCGCAGCATGCTTAGTGTGTCACATAATACAGTGTAATACATCTGTATTACACTGTATTATATGAAGAAGAGCTTGAACAAGCGATCAGAGGATCGCTTTTTCAAGCAAACATGTTAAAGTAAAAAAAAATGTTAAAAACACTTGAAATAAACATTTATTAATAAAAAGAATTAATTAAATAAAGTTAAAGTCCCCTAAACACAAACATTCCCTATACATATCTAATAAAGTAATAAAACACAAAATCACCAGAAAAACCCCACATATTTGGTATCGCCGCGTCCGTAACAATCTGTACAATAACTTAGTAACATTACTTGACCCGCTCGGTGAACGCCGTAAAAACAAAACACGAAAAACTCGCCAAAAATGTCCATTTTTCATAGAATCTCTTCACAAAAATGTTCTAAAAAGTGATCAAAAAAAGTTATGTACGCCAAAATGGTATCACTGAAAAGAACAACTCAACACGCAAAAAATAAGCCCTAAACCAGCTCTGTCAACCGAAAAATATTAGCGTTATATCTCCGTAAAGATGGCGATGCAAAAACAAATGAGATTTCCTCTATATTAGTTTTTTTCCAGTAAAATTGTAAAAATAAATGAAAAACTATATAAATGAGGTATCACCGTAATCGTAGTGATCTGTAGAATAAAGATATTATAGTATTTTTATTGTACGGTGTAAAACCCCCAAAAATACAAAAAGAAAGGAAACCAAAATTGAAAATTTTCTTTTCACCCATACATTCAAGAGTTAATAAAATCTCATCAATAAGCTAATGACCCATTAAAATGAAGTATTTGTAAAGTGCATCTCATGTCGCAAAAAATAAGCCCTTATATGTCCGAATTGCTAAAAAAATAAAGATTGTATAGCCAATAAAATGTGACAATGCATAATCTGCTCTGAATGGTGTAGCTTCCCCTCCATGCCCTGGCGTGCGCCCGTACAGCAGTCACCACCACATATGGGGTATTGTTATACGCGGGAGGGATTGGGTATCAAATTTTGTGGCGCGTTTTGGTATTTTATCCACTGAGAATTTGTAAATTTTTTGAAAAACACATAAATTTAGCCCAAAAAAATGTACTTTCAAAATTGTATCCGATTTTGTTTTAACCCCTGTAAAACAATTAAAGGGTTAACAAACTTCATAAAAGTTGTTTTACATATGTTGAGGGGTGTAATTTCTATAATGGGGTAATTTATGGGGTTTTACCTTTATTTAGGCCTTTCAAGTGACTTGAAACCTGAGCAGGTCTCTCAATAGCAGGATTTTGGGTTTTTTATGAAAATGTGAAAAATTGCACCTAACGTTCAAAGGCCCTTAACATCCTACAAATATAAGAGTATGCATAAAAAACCATGGACACATAAAGTAGACATTTGGTGAATGTTAGTTATTACGTTTTTTTGCTGTTATGACAATGTGTGGAAAAAGTAGAACATTTTGAAGTTCGAAAATCGAGAATTTTTCCAAATTTTCACCAAATATCTGATTTTCTCATAAATAAATGCAAAGCATACCACCAAAATTTTTCAACTAACATGAAACAACAACGACTAACGAGAAAACAATTTTAAAATCACTTGTATATGTTAAAGCGTTTCAAAGTTATAACCACTTATAGAGACACAGGGCAGATTTGAAAAAATGGGCCGTGTCAGGAAGGTGAAAAGTGGCTTCAGCGTTAAGGGGTTAATAGACAAAAAGCTAGATACAAAGAATTCAGTAAAACTTCCTGTAGTGAACGAAAAAACAAGTGGATTTATTCACTTTATTTCAGGTAATACATGAAGCCTTTGTCAAGCCTTTTTTTTTTATAAACAAAAAACGCTAGATAGATAAATTGTTAGGTAGAAAGATATATAGATATGAAAATGCATATGATAGGAGATAGATAACTAGACAGATAGATGATAGATATATAGACAGGAGGCATCACCCGGGTATTCAACCAAGGGATATTAAAGAGCAATACATCCTCTGCCCACAAGCAGATGAATGGGGGCCCTTTAGGACAGGGTGCCCTAGGCAAATGCCCCGTTTGCCACCCCCTAACGCCTGCCCTGCCTTTATGTCTTCTTGATAAGTGATGTTTTCTTCAGATTTCATAATGTCTGTGTACTTTATTTGTTCATACTATTTACTAAGAAATAGCCTGATATACTTTCTGTAAGCATTTAGAGCATCAATGTATTTATTCATTTTTAGCAGAAGGTGCCACATGTAACATAATGTTATAAGAAAGAGTTGAGACACGTTGGATTAGGCTTTTATTGACCATGTGACAAGGTACAAAACTGAACTGCCTTTATTAAAACAGGAAGAGATCTTAAAACAAGATTACAGTTTGATAAGATCCCCACCTGCTATGAAGAAAGTCATGTTGCATCTTAGTCTTAGCAGATGTAGTTGGTATTGAATAGGTTAATTTAATTAGCAGCTCCTGTTTCCTGGAAAATGACCAAATACATTCTCGTGGCGCCAGCTCTCCTTTCTACCAGCTGGACACGATGTGTCTTCTGGAGATCACTTTGATTTTACAGTAAAGAGATAGTGGAAGTAACACAGAAGAGTAGAAATACCTTCTCTATATAAAGAGAAGGGTGAGCTTACTAAGGAGATTGTGGGAAAAAAAAGAATATTTGAAGCTTGGATCCTATTTACTAATCAGGTAAACGGTACTGGTACATTCTCCAAAGCCTATAGCACCCATCTTTTTTTGCATGGGGCTGAACCTGATTATCCCTCCTACAGAGGAAGGTTAAAGCTACAGACAAGCACCTGGCATTGCACTGCTAATCCAGCCTACAGTCTTGGCTCTTTTTGTGAAAAAAATACCCCCTCAATAAATTCTGTAAGAGATGTAGTTTCCAAAATTAGGCCACTTGAGGTTTTTCCCTATTCTGGTACCTTAGGAGCACAGTGGCGTAACTTGACTCTGATGGGCCCCAGTGCAAAGTCTGTGCCAGGTCCTCCCAACTATAATGTATGGTTCATAGTACTAGTCTTCTCATATGGGAAAGTGAGACCTTATTGTCCCAAAAGCCTCTTGGGCCCGGTTGCAAACGAATCCTCTGCACCCCCTCAAGTTACGCCCCTGGGAGCACTTATGTCACCTGATGACAATTACAGCCAAATCTGCTCTCTATAAGAATTGAATAGTTTCCATACAAGACAGAAAGAGTTATCAGACTTTCAAAACCTGCTTAGAATATTAACAGGGTGCAGTTTCTAAAATGGGGTAATTTATGGGAATTTTGTGTCATATAGGCCATTCAAAGTTACTTAAAACCTGAGTTGATCCCTCAAAAAGTAGTTCTGGCTTGGGGACACATGCTGTGCATATTATTTTAAAAATAATAATAATAATATTTATTTATATAGCTCCATCATATTCTGTAGGGAACATGTAAAATATAATATTACATTACAGAGTAGAAACAGTCATATGGAACAATAGGAGTGAGGGCCCTGCTCACAAGAGCTCACAGTGAGGATGAGGGGTAGACACAAGAGCTTACAGTCTGAGGATGAGGGGGAAAAAACAGTAGGTATCAGAGCTTGTATAATGGTCCAGCCATTCTTTATAAGGGAACAGTATAAGATAATTTAATAAATAAAAATGCTGCTGCTTGAAGCAGCCAATAGCCCCCATCTTATTTACAGAATTCAAGGTGAAAGTGACTGCAGAGAAGCCTGGAGCTTGGTATATATCTGGAGTTTGCTGGATAACCAAAAGGAATAGGACATAAGGTTGATTAGTAAAGATAGAGTTAACATTTCATGCTGTTAGCAAGTGTGATAGGCTGCCTAAAAAGATGAGAGCACGTTTGAAAACTTGAAGTTGTGTATCAGTCTAATAGTCCGGGGAAGGTCATTTCATAGAATTGGTGCAGGAAAAGTCCTGGAGACGTGTATGAGAGGTTCGAATTAAGGTAGAGATTCATCTTATATCATTGACAGATCGAAGAGCATTGGTTGGGAGAAAGACTGAGATGAGAGAAGAAAGATAGGGAGGTGCAGCATTATACAGAGCTTTGTGGATGAGGGTTATTATTATAAACTGTATTTTCAAGTTTGCACCCTGCGAGGGGGACCCTGGCGCATTGTACCTTCACAGTATTTTTCTGCATTCCAGGCATAAAAATTATTGAAACTAAAAATTACATTTGGCGATTTTCTTGAAAACTTAAAAACTTATTATTCCTCCTGCACATTTCAACACTCATCTGCTAGTTAATCACACCTCCATTTGACACTTCTGTTCACCTGCTCCCTCCCCTAATGGAGGGGTGAATAAGGGGCTTTGATAAACTTCAGTCTCTATGTCAGCTCTCTTACCCTACTTTGCCAAACCAACGGACTGTGTATATAACGCTCAAGGTTGAAGCAGGCAGATAGAAAAGAAGAAAATCCAGTACAACGCCCTCTGTTTTCTTTAAAAGCAAATTTAATTGGTGCTGCAGCATACAATACATCAAGTAAAAACACTGGTCAAAGTTCAGCGTGCTATGGCAGAAACCTTAGTCCGGATCTTCCTATAATACAATTCTCCTTATAAAACTCCCCATCCTCTACCACATGACTTCAGAGGGAGGGGAACTTGAAATAAGTTACTTAATCCTAAAAACACCTTTATCAGCATAAAAAAGAATAAAATATATGTTACTTCAAACAAAAGGTAAGCAAATCTTAAAGTAGCTAAATGGTCCATAAACCTAGTAAGTATATAGATTTAGTCTGCATTTCTTATTGCCACAAACATACACATATTAATTCCACCAAGCGCATCTATGTAATAATATTTCCATAAGCTAATTGCTCATGATGAGGTCATGACGTGAATTCATACTTAAAGTTTGTCTTGTATGCAGTATAAAAATCCAATAGGATTCTTTGTTCTGTGGGGTTTTTTTTGTGATAATTTCCTCCTCTTGTGAGTCTACGTTCTCCTTCTATATCCGTCCAGCTCAGATTGCTTGTGTCCCTACTATACGTGTCTCTAAAAAGCTGGGTCAAAGGTGATATATTTACTAAGGTATTTGTCACATTAGAAACATGACGCCTGATACGCACCTTTACTGAACATATGGTACAACCTACATGTTGAACCCTGCATGAGTTACAAACAACGTAAAATAATTATTACAGTCAATTTAATCATAAGCCTCGCAGAGAGGGCTTACATTCCCCTGGCACCTGCTTGAAAAAAGGCTTGGTAATAAGGATGTACCTAAGGTGTCTTCTCTCTTTGCTATAAATTTAACTCTTTGTGACACACTGTTATGCAAATCAGCATCCTGTCATAAAACTCAAATTATATGTAGGTACAGAAGGTTCTTCTGTGCCATAGCTAGGAACCCCTAACTTTAAAAACATTTTTTTTCTCAAAATCTAAGCTATTAGAAGCAAAATGAGAACGGATCCTGTTTCAGAAGGCACACTCCAGAAAGGAAGTGTGCTTGGTTAGAAACACTGCATCCATGTGGTAGATTTCCTTTAAATTTATAAGCCTCTTAAGATAAAAAAAAGACAGAACACTAAAAAAAATTGTCATCATAAAGCATACACATAGTTATACTTTCCAAACTAATTATGCTATCTGTCTTAAAAGTATACAATTTAGAATTTTTGAAAATGGCGCATATTTGTCCACTTTTTTGCCAAATTTTAGGGTTTGTGAAAAATGGATCTATCACAATTGTCATAATTAGCTTCCACTTTAAGGGGTTAAAAAAAATGGACCGCAAATGACCATTTTTCAATTTCAGCTTCACCCAACTGAGCTGATTCTTAGCTTTGAAAAACAGCTAGTTTCATCCATTTTTCGAGGCCGAGTTTCAGCCATGTTTTTCACTCATCTTCAAAAGTATAGCCTATGGGGCAAATTTATCATGGGCTGTAAGAAGGAAGTATTTTGCCCCCTTATGCCACCTCCCCGCCAAGTGGGATAGTAGGGTGTGAAGGGGTTGTAGCCCGCAGCAGTGTGAGGTATCCCCGCAGCAAGAAGATTAATCAGAAGGCCGGTGCTTCCTGTTGGATGACAGGTGGAACATCATAGAACTTATGATAAATGTGCCCCCATGAGTGATCAGTACAACAACAGATCACAACACATCAGGATATGCTTTAATCACTGTACCAGACATCACGCATTTTCCATGAAATATATATAAAATAATTTGGTGTAGCCATGTGCAGTCACTTTATATTGCCCTATTTGACTGTTGTGGGAATAAGGCTAAGCTAAATTACAGACATATACACATATATACATTTTACACTACATTTGCTACATCCCTATGTAGACAATCACACATATATATTTTATATACAGAGAGAGAGATACATAATTTATCACTCAACTATGGAGGAGGAGAGTTGTCAAAAAATTGTAGTAACACAGCATCTATAGGGTCACCTGTCATTACTGCACTCCTGCTTACAGTGAAATTTTCATTAGGATTTAGCCCCACAAGCTGCAACTTATCCGTTAAGCAGGGAAATGACAAGATGACAATGATGTCCTTCCATGTTTTGTAAGATACACCATAGAAAATAGCTTTTAATGCCACAGAGGTGGTGACATTGTCATGTATAACAGGTTGGTGATGGGTTGTGAGCCTACACTGCAGATGCAATGATATGAAAACAGTCTGTTACTTATGGAATATATAATATATACATATAAAGGCAGTCCCGGGTTACATACAAGATAGGGTCCGGAGGTTTGTTCTTAAGTTGAATTTGTATGTAAGTCGAAACTGTATATTTTATAATTGAAGTTCTAGACAAATTTTTTTCTTTTGTCCCAGTGACAATTGGGGTTTCAAAATTTTTGCTGTAATTGGACCAAGGATTATCAATAAATCTTCATTACAGACACTTTACAGCTGTTCACTGCAGTCTGGGACTTTAGTAAAGCATCCAGAGACCTTCACCAGAGGTCACCGTGGGCAGAGTGGTCCGTCTGTAACTATGGGTTGTCTGTAAGACGGGTGTCCTTAAGTAGGGGACCGCCTGTATATATATATATATATATATATATATATATATATATATCCCAAACCAAACTGTTAGGTTTTCTAGAAGAGTCATACTTAATATTAAGGGAGCTGCTTTACAAGGTAGCGAAGAGGGAATGTTTTCTTATCCCACCCTGGGATTTGCATATTTTCCTAAATCCTCTCCCTGTTGTAGAACAGTGGGGGCTAGAAAGAAAACTACAACTATTCCAGAATCAGCAGAATGGCAGCTAATAAAGGATGTCAAGAGCTGGACTAGAAGAAAGGTAGATGAAAGGTCCTCTATAACAAAGGATATTGAAAGGGGCTGTCCTGAAGGAACTACCCCAAAGTTACTACAGTCTTGTGGATTCTGCAAAATCCACAATTCTTTTATACTGAAATGTTTTACCATCCTTTGTAAATAACTTGGTAAAGTTCTGTTGAAATGACCTGAAGTTAATGAAGTTAATGAAAACTAAAGTTATTACAGTTTCAGCGGGATATAAGATGTCAGGGGTCAGAAGCAAAGACCGAATGAAAGCCAAATCAGGAAGTCTCATTCTCGATGCTTGAAAATGTACCATATTTACACATTATATTGCACTAAATGCACATTATATTGTGCTATAAATAACACAACAGAACACAGTTCAAGCAAACACCTAGAGTGAATGATGACAATTAGAAAGTAAAGTTTCATATAGTTCTCTTAGTGAAAAGCTTGAAGAGACACAGAGAATAAAATTATACATACCAGTAAATATGTTATCTAAAAAACCTATCCTGACATTACACAGGCACTTTTGGTTTTACTAGAACATGTGTAATTCTTAAAGAGATTTTCTGAGACATAAATATTACTGATCGTTAGGAGACCCCCACGATCACTGATCACCCAGCAGAGTGCCATACATTTTGCTTGTTATTACGGCTCAGCCCTGTTCACTTAAATGGGGCGTATCTGCCGTGTCAATAATGAAGATGACAGAACAGGCCTAGGAAGTCCTGGATACCACCTTTTAGTGCAGCTCTTTGGTTGGGTGTGGGGGGTCCCACATAAATCTATTATTACATACCCTAAAACTGAAAAAAGCTAATTATCTGTAGTGGAACTTCAGGCATATTGAACAACTGGCCACAGACTACAGCATATCACTGGGGGTTACAGACAATTTTTATATAATGCTAGTGTCTGAAGACTGTTTAAACTTTACTTCACCCCTTATCCTAAAGTAACATTATTCATTATGGGCTTATTGGGGCAGATTTATCAAGCAGTCTGAAAGTCAGAATATTTCCAGTTGCCCATGGCAACCAACCACAGCTCAGCTTTCATTTCACCAGTGCTCATGAATATTTTAAAGGGGAGCTGTGATTGGTTGCCATGGGCAATTGGAAATATTCTGACTCTCAGACTGCTTGATAAATCTGCCCCAGGTGTACTGAGGCCTAGTCCTATACAGGCCTGTAAAATACAGGCTTCACCATCTGACAATGATCATGTTTTTTCATGGACCAGCATGGTGCAATCATTCCAAAAATCTGTTTTGATTCGATTGCTTGTATAAAGTCAGAGGGCTAGAAGGGCTAGAATTTAAGTCAAGCTCTCCTTCTCAAAACTTACTCCACTGTGATTGACATCACGCAACAAACTTTAGGAGTGCCAGTTAGGGATGTCCCTGAAAGCAGGAACATCAATTAGAGAAAAGGGGACATTCTGAGATGGAGTGAGCTTGACTTGTTTCTGCTGACAGGTACCCTTCAAAATAACAATAAAAGAATGGTTCTATAAAGCCAAAGAAAGGAGTGTCACTCTCTTTCAAACCCATTAGCTTGACTCTCTTCCCTCAAACAGTGACTTGTTATTTAATTTTCATATTATTATGTAGGTGAATTTTTATTATTGTTAAACAGGCATGATTTAACTTGGGTTGTAAATCTAAAAGAAAATAATATTTCAAACCTTACCAGAGAGGTCTGTACATTGTGTAAAAGCTGGGGACACCGAGGCTGAACTATGGGTTCAGCATAAGGGGAATAAAACCCACCTGAGTGGGCTCCTATCCCAGGTGTACCAATATTACCACCACAATATATGGTAGATATTGGTTCTACTCAGACCTCAGCACATCTTATATATAATGACAGTACATAACAATGCAGTGACTTACGGGAGACATCTCTGACTGTAGTCAACCACATTTGTTGTCTCTTCCATCTGAATATATAATTGGTGGCATATAGTACAGTGCTCTGCCCATAGGAAAGGATAGGAGAAATAGATCTGTGCTGTCCTCGTATATAATGGTTAGAAGTAGCAGTGTTGTGCCCATACATACAGGATAGAAGTAGTAGCGTTGTGATCATGAAAACAGGATAGGAGTAATGGTATTGTGCTCTGCCCATATATGCAGGATATCAAAAGTCCTACTGTGTGCATATATCCAGGATTGGAGTACTAGTACTATGTCCATATATGCAGGATAGGAGAAACACATCTAGTCGACCGGAACACATAATTCTTTAAATTATTTATTTCAACATTTTAAATGTGCAACATCCCCCACCGGGGCCTAGCCTTTTCTTGGGGCCTGGAGGCAGTGGAGTCCCAGAATACTGGAGTGGCTGGCGATTGCGGCCTGCTGTAACGGGGCTTGGTACGGGGACCGGAGGGCTTGCTTACAGCCTGGCAGGTCTCTAGCAGGTGGTGTGTGCAAGAAATATGGAGGGGGAGGATGATGTGCTGGTTCTCCCTGGGGCAACCCCTGAGTGTCTGTAAGATAGGGCCCTGGGTAATGAATGGGGAAGCCCGTGGTGGGAGACAGCTGTATCCAGGGATCAAACAGAGGCAACGTTCTGCAAATTAACTCACGGTTGTTTATTGAAACAGATGCAGGCTGGGAGAATTGAGATGGAGCTGTGTCCAAACTGTGGAAGCTGCAGCTCTGGAGTAGAGTCTCCTGACTCTGGTCCTGGGATTGGATTCTGTGTCAGTACTGAAGGTGTACTAAACACTGTGGGGCATATTTACTTACCCGGTCCATGTGCAATCCCGAGGTGCGTTGTCCGTCGAGGATGAAGTCTGCCCGATTCACTAACATTGTGCGCCCGAGATCCTGCATGTGTCGCTTCCCCACTTAGGTCCGCCGGAGTTCACCTTCTCCTTCCTGGTGTATGTGAGTGCATTGTCTTGCGACACAATTTGAATTTTAAACCCTGCGTTCAGTCCGAATCAGTCGGGTTGTCTAACGACCACACCCCCCGATTTCTGTTGCATGAAAGCCGGCGTGGATGCACCAAAATATGATCACGCACAAAAAAAACCTTCTAACTGTGGCGCACATAGGAAATTGTTGTATATTCCGACGATAGTGCTGTCCGCGGACCCATAATAAATGAGCCCCTGTCTCTCTCTTCACTCAGACCATGTAGTCTGGACTGCTGGCAGACTCTAAAGAGCATGTGCTCTCAAAGAGCTGTTGGTAAAAAGAACTGTGCTCCTCCCTGCCCAGGGGCTTTATCCTCCTGGTCAGGTGGTATCACCTCTCCAATCACACTCCTCATTGGTCAATATCTTACACCCACTTAACTATTGCCTATCCAGGCAGAGACTACAGCTGCAGATTACCTGAGATCTCCCTGCATTATACCTTGGGTGAGTTGATCAGACTCACTAGATGGATCCTGATAGGTAGAGGGCCTTATTCGCATCTACCCCCTTGCCTATACGTTGGCAGGGGTGTTGCAAATGTTACACATAGTACATAACGAACGTGATTCGGATGCACAAGCTTCCTTATTCATTCATGAAGATGACAATGAATTATGTGTCCCGGTCGACTAGCTTGTGTACAGGATCGTGAAATAGATGTTTTATAGCACAGTGATATCATAAGGGATAGAATAAGACAAAATGTTATCTCCCAATGAATAAAGTAGCAGAGCTTCAAAGATCATCATCCATAGATTTTCACATCATCCATAATCATCACCCATTATACCACGAGTCTGTGTTCAGATAGGCTCCTGTGGCTGCTGCGCTGCAGCTGCTATGCCCGCTACCCTGTAAGGTAATATTTTCCTTTAGTTAAGAAATGTCAAAAGATTTATAGTCAATCTCCACTGAAATTATAATGTTTCTGTAGCTTCAATTCTTTTGAGTAGAGACTGTCCAAGGATACATGGCCATAGTTTGAAGAACAGCGTGATCTGTTCTGATGTTTCATTGAATTCTTAAAAGAAGGGAAGGGGAACCCATTGTTCCTGAGAAGTGAGAATCTCAGCGATCAATCTCACAGATGCCTGGAAGAATAACATTACTCTGGTATTACGTTATACTCCAATACTACATTTGAAATGTCAGAGTTGAAATGTCAGTGTCTTGAATGTGGCTCCAGGTCTCTGTCTGCACTCCAAATTCATACATTTTGTAGGATTTACTGGCAGTCCAGTATGCAGGAAGCTCCCAGGGATTATTATTCCATGTAATTAATAGTAAGCAGTGTTATGCTCCTGACACTAGCGTCCATTCACTCTTCAGGTAATTAGACCGTCACTTCCTGAGCTGCTCAGCAAGGTATTTGCTTCTTTTTATTTGGCCTATATGTACTCACGCTGCATCCTGGAGATGGAAAATGTGATGGAATCTCTACAAGCTACAGACAGCAAAAAGTAGTGCAGGGATAAAGGGTATTCTGTGTGGTATAGAGCATGAAAAGGGCCCTTATTCTGTCTCCTGGAACTAGTTTCCACTACACTGAACGGAGTGTTATGTGGAATATTCCATCCACTGCTGGTTCTGCTGCCGTATAGAAAAGAATCCAGGAGGAGGCATGCTGCAAACAATCCAGTATCTAACCTTACATTGTCCAACCTGAAAAGGCCTTCATTACTTTTCAGCGCTATTTCAAAACCTTTTGACAGATTTTTTTTTTCTACTTAAAAAAAAAAAAAATTAATTCACAATAGATTAGGCCTCATGCACACAACTGAAAAAGTCTGGGAATATTAGCGGCCCGCTTTGGCCGGTTGGAAATAGGAGGGGTGAGTACTCCTCTATAATTTGGGGTGCAGCTTCCAAGCACAGTCGCGGAGAAGTGAGCCATGGCAGCGTGACTATGCATAATAGAATTCAAAGGCATACATACGGCATACATAAGGCTGTACATACATCTAGCTCATGGCTGCCATATACGACCATGTTGATGAGGCATTAGGCCAGTTTCACAAGACAGCATTCTGCTCAGTATTTTGCATCAGTATTTGTAAGGTAATAATAATAATTCCTTTATTTATATAGCGCTCAGATTAGTTAGCGCTGCAAAGAGCTTGCCAATTTGCTCAAACAAGGAGTAGATTCAAAACATGGAAGATGTTCAAATATTTCCATTAATACTATGATGTTTATTTGCTGTGTATGTGCATGTATGCTGAATGTGTATATGTTGTATATATACAGTATTTGTGTTTATATGCTGTACATCTGTATATGACACTGTATGTGATTGTATATGTGATGTGTACATGGTCTATATGTGTGTGCGGGTGTATGAATTGAGTGAAGAACTGTATGTTTATGTAAATAGGTTTTTTCAGCAGAAAGGGGGCCCCATTCAGTACCCCTGATACTGATGCAAAGTATTGAACAGAATAAATGAAAACTGGCCTAAAACTAAAAGGGCAAGGGAATCCCTGAAAGCAGGGAAACAACTTATACTATGATCTGAGCCAGATTGTTGTAGGAACAGTCTATATGTATAAGGCCCCTAACAAAGTCAGGACTTTGTAGATAGAATATCCAGAGAAAGCTGCATCCATGTAAATTCATAGGACCCTCATAAAATAAGAGCTTTGCATTTTGGAATAGAAACTCTGCTGACTGAAAAAGAAAAATCCATCCTCACATAACCAATGATGCACACATACATTCACATCCATGTTACGCCTGTTTTAAGCCTTTCACCAAACACTTAGGTCATGCCCGTTCGATACCTCCAGCAGCCTACAGTACAGATACATTTAGTATATATGCCATGATGAGATATTATGGTAACTTATGTCATACAAAGGAAAATAAATTCCTTTAAATACATTAAACATTTATATGCCAGACTGGAACGTCGGATTGTTGGCTCGGTACTGCAGCTCCTGCTTTACCATTTTAAGGAGCTTCTAAATCTATGAGACACAATCCTGTCTACAAGAGCTCAAAAAAGAGTCAAGAACATGATTCTGTTATTATCACTAGACACTATGTACCGCAGCAGCTATAACACAGTTATAATGGGAGTATAAATACTGTGACTGCTTCTCCATAAAAACAATTTCCAAAGACAAATTGAGTTATGGATTACGCTATACCACTTAAAAGACTGCTCTGGTCAGTGAGGAGTTGCAGAGCAGCTTCCAAGTAGTGGTTCCTGCCAAAACAATACTATTTCCTTCTCTTTTCTTCAGTAAGGTATCCCTGAGAGCAAATGGAAATTCAATGTACGGTTATACATAGGGGAGTAATCATTTAACACTAGCAGAGCCTTCACAGGCCTCATCATATTAGGTTTTATAAAGGAAATTGTCCAAAACAGTTTTTCAAATGAATACAAAGCAGTCAATTTAATAAATAGCTGGAATTCAGACAATCCAGTTTAGGATAATGGACCATATTTATTAAATCTTTTGCGCCAGTTTTCTGTCTGACGTTGCACTGAAAAGAACATGCAAACTGCTTGCACATATATTTACAAAAAGTGTCTGCACCAGTATTGTGTCGCCGATGCGCCATGCCCGATGAGCCACAAAACTCTGCACCTAAAAGGACTTTCCGCAGAGTCGTATATTGTTACCACATTTATTACTGCGACTTGAGAGAATGGTGTTGCACGCTCTATGTTAAAGGTGCACCGAAAAAAGTTGGTGCATACTTCCAACTTAGATCAATGAGGACTATGCCTCAGTTTTAATTAATAATAATAATTCCGTTATTTATATAGCACACAAAGATTACGCATGGCTACACAGAGCTAGCCAAATCAGTCCCTGTCCCCAATGGGGATCACAATCTAATCAGCCTACCAGTATGTTTTGGAGTGTGGGAGTAAATTGGAGGACCTGCTACAAACTATTTGCAGATGTTGACCCTGAGACTTGAACCCAGGTCCCCAGTGCTGCAAGGCTGTAATGCTAACCACTAACCCACCATGCTGTCCAATCTTGTGCACTCTGCACACTCCACTAACACATAGTGCAGTTTGTAGAAATTCATTTGTTTGCCATCAAAATAACCCAATTGAAAATAAAGGAATCTTCACAATCCATTCTATGGGTACATGTACAAATACATATATTTTCAGCTG
This sequence comes from Engystomops pustulosus, assembly GCA_019512145.1. Taxonomy (NCBI): domain Eukaryota; kingdom Metazoa; phylum Chordata; class Amphibia; order Anura; family Leptodactylidae; genus Engystomops; species Engystomops pustulosus. The sequence goes on along the minus strand of CM033643.1, from coordinate 31,643,066 downwards.
ATCTACAACACAAAGGTAAGGTATAAGGTTGGGTTCACATCTAGTTTTTGCAGTTCCTTGTAAGTATATTGGAAGGATTCCTGACCTATCCTTACAACTGATGCTAGAAGCTTACCCTGCAGTATGCTCATTAAGTTGGATACATCCTCCTCTTCAGACCCCCCCCCCCTAAAATTGGGAGGATAAGTGAACATCTGCAGCAGCCAGTGATTTGCTGCTGCTGATGTTCAGTTTTTCTAACATATATAGTTACTGAAGGAACAACCACAATGTACCCCAGTGGAGGCCAGGGATGGATGTGTCCCTCTTAACCCCTAATGGCCCCTGCATATAATATTTTTTTTAAAGCAGAATGAACAAATGGTCTAAATCACTTTTCATCATATCTTTCTTCCTGAATTCAAGGCATTCTGATCAGATGGAGACCAAATGGATGCCTGGGTATGTCTATGGAAACATTCTGCGTTAACACCAGCGGCTATTCCATCTACACACAGAGCATGTCCAAAATATGTAATGTGAACATAACCTTACGGCTGAATGGTTTCAGATTCACCATAGGTACAGCTTCCCCCTAATCTCCCCCTGTCAGAAACTTTCCCCTGTGTGCGGCTCATTTGTGTACATGAGGCCTAGCTGACGTGGTGAAGTGTAGAGTGAAATCTGTGGCACAGTAGCACCATTTCCACTTTCCGTTATAGATTCAGCATCTAGACAGCATATAGTATGTTCTTATTCTACTACAAAAATCTGCAGCATTTCAACCCTTAAATTTGCCACTCTAACCCTGGATTTCAGAGCTAATATTTCAGCAAAGCTGTGAATGTTGCTTTGGACTATACTACAGCCTACAGCACTATTTCATATCTTATATATAGTATTAGAACTACAAATCATAAGGATAATTTCCTTACTTACTGTAGATAATAAAGAAGTATAGCGCCATTTTCTGCATACTGTAGGCTTTTATAAAATGTTTATTGTATAAAGATTTGTTTTCAGTGTAGCAATAAAGAAGAGGTTAAATTCCAGAAATGACTTAGTGCTGGCACTGATGTATTTGTTTCATACCTCACATGGCAGGATGTGGCAAAAAGTGTAGATTTTATTATGTGGAAGAAGTGAAAATAGTCCTAACAGAGCTATCTGTAAAATGCATTATCATGCGGCCCCTGCACAGCACGCTAAAGAATGAAATCACAATGTCTTCTGGTGGCTGGTACAGAAGTTATTCCTCCCCAAATATAATACCCAGTGGGTACAAGGAACACACTACATAACACACTTATGACCATTGAGTTCTTCAGCTCTCAGTAATGAACTGTTACTTGTCGAGCTGCACAGTGAACCCTGGCATCCAGGGCAGTGATGTGCTAAGGAAATCAAAGACTGAGCACAACAGCAGCTGAAAGAAGCAGAAGAGAATAACCAAGATGGATGAAGATTTGGGTTTACCATGGCATTGTTATATAATCACACAGAATATTGAGGAAAAAAGTATTTAAGAAATATTATTTCAGTGTAATGTTCCAAAAGAAACGGGCAGCCAGATGTTAGCTGCAAGGCAACAGAATAGAAAGTACTACAGTGCCTTTTTATGACATTTTTTTTCTCGCTTTGTGTATATTTTTGTGGACCATGGTATTTATCCAAAATGGAGCATGCTCTAGGTGCTTTCCCAAAGACTTCAACACGGAAAAAAATGACTGAAAAAAATACATGAAGTTTATGGTTTATGAATTTTATGGTTTTTATCAGCATTGAAAGAATGCCATATAACTGTGTATATGGCTCAAAGTACACACAAGGTATGTAACAGAGTATCCATTATACAATGATTCCACCAGGCTTATGCTTGCCTGACTGAAGACAACATAAACCGGTGACCCATTTCTAACGCTTTGTCACTTTTTATAAAATCACAGTTTATATGGTTGCTGTAGAAGTCATCTCTGTGTGTCGAGTCCTAAAAATTCATAAATTGCTGGCTTTTAGCAGTGACTGATGGTGCTCTCACAGTAGAGGGAGAAGGCTGACAATCAGCAGCAGTAGCAGCCTAAACTTTTTCTGGCTTGGGGGCAGCGCTAGGTACCTGAGTGGCTGGCGGAGCGTGGCCTAGTGCTCGTCTGTGGTCACAGTGCTGGGTACCAGGGGCAGCGGCTTTGTACACAGCCTGGAAGATGGAAGCACAACAAAGGAGGGCGAGGCTGAAAGAATCAGATGTTTCTCCCTGGGGCAACCCCAATATAGGTGTGGGGGGCGCCGTTGGTGTTGTTAGCCTTACATAGGGATCACTCGGAGACTTACGCTTTGTTTATTCAGGAACCTGGCAACGGCCAAAGCACCAAACCCATCAACTAGGTCAAGATGACTGGTTGGATGGTGTTCCACAGGAATAGCTCACAGCCTGGTATAGGTAGCTTCAGGCTGGAGATGGATAGTTGGCTGCAGATTCCTGAAGGTGTAGGTCTTCTTGGGCCTGGTCTCCCCGCAGGCCAAGGGTGTCAGTGCAGTGTGCCACTGACACATGTGCTTCTATGGAGCTTCTCAGTACTCTGTCTGGAGAGAAGAACTCAGGGCTGACTGAGCTGGAACTTTTCAGCCACAAGGGGTTTTATGAACTCCTCTATTGAGGTGGCAAGCTAAGTATCAAATCAAATCAGCAATCTCTTTACAATGCAATAACGACAAGGCATCTCATTGGTTACAAGAATTATACATTCCTTCTCAGGCAGATAGTTAACAGCTGCATTACCATTTGCAGACACTGGAGGTCTCCCTACGTGGGTCAGGCCTAGAGAAACACAATTAAATAGAGGCAGGTTTTGATTTTTCAACACTGCGCAGGGGTGTTGCATTCACAATATATACAGTGGGGAACCAAACACCTATTAACTAGAAATGTCAGGCCTGTCAGTAAGTGCCATAAATCTTCACTAGCTTGTCCTTATTTTAACATTATGTCGAGCAGTGATATTTAGACTGGGACTGTGTTTTATACAATGGCATGGCCACATAAGGCTAACCAAATCGGTAAAAAGGCTCCAAACTACGGACTATACAATGGAAAAATAAAACTGAGTAAATATCTATTGCTGCTTTCAAATCAGGGTGTCTTTAGACATTTAGGGGGAGATTTATCACTACTTCTATGCCGTTTTTCTAGTGTAGAATCAGTAAAAGAATTGCTAATTCTTGCGGAGTATAAGAATTTGCAATTCTTACAGCGACTACCCCATGTCCACTTCCAAGGGGGTTTAGTCGCTGTAGAGGGGTGTGGCAGCCGGTGGCTTGCGTAATTTTTGCTAAATCTGTGAATGAACAAAAGTTCTAAGTTTTTACACAAAACTGGCATAGCTTTGCCGGAGCTTGGTATATCTCTGATCACAGACTCATTTTAAATCTCTAACAGTAATCCCTGACTAACAGGTGGTTATAATGTTTACCTCGTTTTTAGGGTCTGGCAGCATTATATGCCAAAACCAGAAGAGGTCTTCTATGATTATTTATTGGTCTTCTACACTCATCTAGATTAGCCTTAGGGAAGATACGTTTTAATGTTTATGCCAGAAAATTCTTTACTATATTTACCTACTTTAGTAAACTAAATATAGCGTAGTAGGATGTAATTCTAGCATACTATTAGTTATGAGAGGTGATATGGTAACATAATAGGACTCACAGGCAGACATCTCTATGCTGTTCTCGGGTAGGAGAATGAGACTGAGACTATCTGCATAAAGGCTTAGGACTGCCAGCATCCCCCATGCAATGAACTATTGTATATTACATTGCAATACTTTGATAAACTTTAAGGCTTGAAATCCATTCAATCACATAATTCCAGTATGTAGATTTGGTCTATGGTTATGATTAGGGAATTGATATCTTTATGATTTACTCTTATCAATACAGTGCACTATGTAATGAATACAGAAATGCAACTGAATATTTAATTCCTTGAGATCTAGAATATGGCATTTCACTGTTCCCTTTTAGTTTTTGAGCAGTGTATATATGGGAAGGATGATGAAGTTTTATAGGCCTCTGTCCTTACAGCTGTAAGAGCTGCACCACTGACTTTACACACAGCCTGGAGTACTATATTGGGATCTCAGGCAGTTTATGTCTCATTTGGAAAACCCTGCTAGTAAAAATAGGCTTGGCTACTTCCAGCAACAGAAGCAGAATGTTACATATTTTTTTTATTTTTGAGGTTTTCATCTGTTTTCATTACATAAACGCTCCTAAAATATTTTGCTTATCTAAAAATCGTGTAAAGTAATAAGCATAACATCTCATAATCAAGATGGTATTTTGTTTCGATAACTGTATCATAACACAAATAAATTGCAAAATATAAAGCTGGTCAGGAAAACTCCTGTTTTATTTAACAGTTGTGAAACATGACTATGAACCATTTGGGCCCTGGATTTATGGATGGAATGTTACACCGGGTCAAAACATAATGGGGCTCATTTATAAAGAACAGTGCAGTTTGTCTGTGTACAGTGCAGAGTGCACCAGATTCAGGATTTCTGGTACACGTTCTTTATGAATCTGACGCTTCCTGTACTGCTCTGACAGAGTGTCCCAATCTTTTTTTGGTGCACCTTTAACATAGGGCATGCAACACAATTCTGTCAAACTTTTTGTCGGAACGCCCCCTTCAGTGCAGAAGACTAGTGCAGCCGCGCCACAAAAGGGTCATGTGCCACACAAATGTGGTGCAGACACTTCTTAAATACCCATGCAAGCAGTTTGCACTAGAAAAAAATGTGCAAAGTCCTACAGAAAACTGGCACACGACCCTTAGTAAACGTGCCCCCGATATATTTATGGACTCTGAGTTCTAGTATGTTTCCTAGACAATTCAATAATGTATATGGTTCTTCATTTATTACACATATCTGTTTATCCTTTGTATTACCATGTTTTATAAACTTTGTTTCACTTTGGTATGAGGAATAATTAATGATGCTATTTGTGCCACTTTTACAAAAAGTGAAAGGGTCCAATTGCTTGCGCTACACCTAAAGTACTTGTCCAGCACACTGAGGACAAGTAGCATGCTATTAAGATGCAAAGAAGATTTTGTGTGGGTTCACTACTAACGGAAGATTTAGGTGATACTTTTGTGTCCAAAAGGCATTTGGCACATCCATTACACAAGTATATAATTAAAAAGAGAAAAAAGAAAATGCAAAAGCAATAATGCTAGACACCTCAGATATGAATAGATAAATATATTGGGGGACATTTGCTAACTTCCTTAGCCATCTTTGTGCTAAAAAAGTTGCAAACCATGCATCATATACAGTAAACCAAACAATGACTACAAAACATACTAACCCAGACATAAGCAGGCAGTGTAGCGGATTATAATATGGGTCGTTTAGGTGGCAACCCAGGGCCAAAGACTTCTTTGGGGCCCATGGCCACACAAGCTGTACAACAAGTTTGATATTACCTTACAAAGGAGTGACTTTGATTTGTTTCTTCCCAAATTGAAATCCATTTTAGTTAATTCAGTATCATTGGTGCCAAGTTAGGTCATAATTTATAGTACTGGACCCTCTGAACACTGTAAAAGTCATCCCTGCTCCATTGTAGAGATAAAAGGGGGAAAGTCTGCACTCTGCATACATCTGTGCCAGCCCCTGAAGTACCCAAGTGCCTTATCCAAGTATCTTTATCCTAGACTGGTTTCACACTCATCCCTTAGGATGTTTGCTCAAATCTGTCAGAGGACCACAGACATTAAAATTGCCATACTGTCGAATACAAATGGAAAACTATCCTTTTAAACCATTGGTAGAAATGCTAAAATCAAAAGAGGATTTCTTTTTCTTACAGCCAGGGGTCCATGGTGGACAGACTAAAATACTCCTTGTTGTGACCATAAAACTCTTTACATTGGAAGAGGTGCAGCCATCTTCCCCAGAGGTTGACAAGGGTGGAGCCTAAATTTATTGCCTGTATATAGTGTTGCTAACCAACAGAAAAAAATGGTAGCTTACCCTAAAGTAAGATGGTCAGTCTGCTGTGCTCCGTGGAGGAAAGAGTCCTTGGTCGGTCCCAAGAGGCAATAGGAACTATGTGGTATAACTAGTAATAGTAGGCAGTAGTAATAGTAGTAGGTCCCAGAAAAATAAGATGCATACAATCTTCAATTTATTCTTGCATTTTTAAAAAACATACAAAAAAAAAGTGAAACATGAAGAAACAGGTTTCTGTATTACCTGTAATGAAAGGTTTCTTCATGTAAACATCTTTGTTTTTTTTTTGTAAGCCTCTTTAAAAATCCAAGAATAAATTGAATTTATACATCATGATTTTAAATACATAAATACATGAATTTATACATAAATTATTTTATACATCATTTTTGCTGGTGCCTATGGATCATACTACCTTTTCATAGTTCATATAGTGTTACTATTGCTGCTTATCTGGTCCCCTGGAGGACATCACAGCTGCCATTAAATCCATTGGCCTTTACTGACACTATACCAAAGATGAGGTAACAGGTAGGCTGCAAAAAAGGCAGCTAATTGTGACAACCATAGAAGTCAAAAGTCAAATCTCAAGATTTGAATATAAAATTACGTTATTTTTGATGCTATATTCCTTTTAAATATCACAAGGCTTACAACGCCCACATTATTTATTTACTTCACAAACAAAATTCTCTGTATAAAACAGTGTGTGCCACCTAAAAAACATGTCAAACAGGATACCAATCCGCCCAGGTCAGATACTGTAGGTTTATTCCGCTGCAGCTAAATTATTCTGGAACAAGAAACACAGTGATATCCAAAGTACTAGCAAACCTTTCCACTGGCATCCTCAGCCCTGTTTTGAGATGTATCCTATGTGCCAAGACTATATAAATGATGTTAGCAGGTGGAAATAGTATGCATATTCACAACTTTTGTGAACGAGTGATGTCTAGATCCTCATAAGTAATATGTACTGTAAACATGCAAGACTAGATATATACAGTAATACCGTAGGAAAGACAGAATAGATTCTTTATACATTCGCGGTATAAGCATCCAGCCAATCAAAAAATCTACATGTGACAATAAAACATGTGGAAAAGAGTTGTATTATGTCTGAATATTTTGCATAGATAAACAGTTATCTTAAAGGGAACCTATCACCAGGTGACCCATTTTTAGCTCCCCACCCCCACCACCACCCCAGTACCCATAGAGCACTGTACATACACTGCCAAAGAGTTTTTGTATCAAAAATAGGTTTTACAGAAACAAAGATATGTTATATAGTACCTTTCAATGCCATGTGAGCTGTGACTAGGCCATTCGACCCCTGGGAGAGGCTATAGAGGAGCGTTTTCCCCCTTTCCCCCTCCCTCCGACCCACGGGAAACAGCTCCTCCTTCTGTTCTTTTCCAATATATGAAACACCCATCGTCATCAACTCAATGCCTAGCAAGCAGCGGTGTAGAGTAGCACATGCGTAGATGAATGCGAAGACCGCGCGTCCGGATCTGCTTCATCTGCACATGTTCGTGTAAACATACTGAAGGATGCTGAACGGGTAAACGCAAGAATGTCTGCCGCGATCAGTTGATGACGGTGGACAGAACATGGGTTGATGACGATCACAGGGGGGATACTGCAGGGGGCATTGCTAAGTCGGGTGATAGGCGTTTTTAGATATTTGGAAAGGACAAACGGTGGAACAGTTTTCCGAGGGTTGGGGGGAAACCGCTCCTATATAGCCCCTCCCAGGGGACGGATGGCCTAGTCACAGCTCACTTGACATTGAAAGGTACTATATAGTATATCTTTTTTTCTGTAAAACCTATTATTTATACAAAAAGAAACTCTTTGGCAGTGTAAGTACTATGATCTATGGGGACTGGGGAGGTGCTAAAAATGGGTCTCCTGGTGACAGGTTCCCTTTAAGTGGACTTATGCAGCATGCAACTACATAAGAAGACTTATATTTATACATACTTTATTCATTGCTATGTACTTAAAAGGTTCTAACATCACCAGAGTAGTATTATATTCTTACTAATACTCAGCAAAACTGTAGCATAATGTCAGAGTAAGGAAAAAGCTAATATTTTATTCATGGTACTCACCAATAAAAAAGAATTCATATACTTCTTTATCACCTTCACTTAATTCTTTTATATTTCCTCCAAAAAGAAGCCATAATCCAACACCAATAATCGCTGATCCTGCAAGCTGAAAATGCAAAGAAACAACATAAATACTTCAATACAATAAACCATATTCACTCGGTATTAAATACCTACAAATCAGGTTTTTGTGTTGTATAACCTGCAATAAAGAATAAACATGTCAAAAAAGTTTTCATTTCTAATCTTACTCTTCTTAAAGGACATCTACCATCAGTTTGAGTAATGGTTTGAGTAATGTCCAACATCACACGCTCCTTTCTTCCTGTACTAATCGGAACTAAAATGAGAGCTCTATACTACAGGGGAAAGGCTGGCTGTATACTACAGGGGGCAGGCTGGCTGTATGCTACTAGGAGCTGGCTGGCGGTATACTACTGAGGGCAGGCTGACTGTATGCTACTAGGAGCTGGCTGGCTGTATACAACTGGGGGGCTGCTGGTTATATGTTGGGGGGGGCTGTGACCAATGCATTTCCCACCCTTGACTTATACTTGAGTTAATAGGTTTTCACAATTGTTTGTGGTAAAATTAGGGGCCTCGGTTTATACTTGGGTCGGCTTATACTCGACTATATACGGTAGGCCAGCAAGGATCGAATAATATGAAGAAAGAGTATCAGAACAAAGAGATGACTGTACAGCATACAGCGCTGTATTCATTTGTATTAATATAAATCATAATGTAGATGCTGTGTCTAATGGATTTTAGCTGGCATATTGTACCTTCACCCACCATGTATAGTGCTGCTAATATGCTTGCCAGAAAGGCTTTTATCGAATCATAATTAATATGCAGATTATCTGCTGTAGTCATCTGGGTAGGACAACTATGATAAATAGTCATAAATAGGGTTAAGCAGAACCAAACTGCGACGTTTCAGGTTTGTACCGAAATTTGGGTCTATGTTCGGCTCGTCCCACCCCACAACGTCAATGCCCCCTTTGTGGTGCTTACATGTTAGTGGCAACAGTTAACACCCACAATCAGTTCCAACACTGATCAAGGGTATTACTGGCGGAGGCAATCTTCTTTTAGAAAGAAGTGGAGGACATGTACCTTAGTTTTTTCTCTCTGTGGTGAATTTTAGAGACATTTGGCGGCTCTTTTTTGTGCCTTATGTATGATTCTGTCTTTTTACTTGTGATACATGTTCAGTTTATCCTATCCTAGCAGGCCAGGTGCAAATTTTGGCTTCTTTTTGAGACTTTTTGTTGCAAATGTCTCAAATTCACATGGAGACAAGCTACATGAGGGGGTTATATACAGGAATGGTCACTACTGTTAATTTTGGATTTGAGGCTGTGTCCTGCATTTTTAAGCACTCTAGTCACACCCCAGGGAGATGATGACATATGAGGTTGTGGTCACATGTCGCATTTTGATTGCGTTTTGAAACCTATTACAACAGCTGAGGAGATGTGATTTGCCTAATTATAATACTGTTAACATTTGCATTTACAAAACTCATAGTAAACGCAGCGATGTTAACACATGCGTTAATGTCACGTTTATATCGCGTTTTGTAAATACAAATGTACATAACACGCTCCTTTCTTCCTGCACTAATCGGAACTAAACTGGGGGCTCTATACTACAGGGGGAAGGCTGGCTGCATACTACAGGGGGCAGGCTGACTGTATGCTACTAGGAGCTGGCTGGCTCTATACTACTGGGGGGCTGCTGGCTATATATTGGGGGGGGGGGGCTGTGACCAATGCATTTCCCACCCTCAACTTATACTTGAGTTAATAGGTTTTCACAGTTTTTTGTGGTAAAATTAGGAGCCTCGGTTTATACTTGGGTCGGCTTATACTCGAGTATATATACGGTAGGCCGACAAGGATAGAATAATATGAAGAAAGAGTATCAGAACAAAAAGATGACTGTACAGCATACAGCGCTGTATTCATTTGTATTAATATAAATCATAATGTAGATGCTGTGTCTAATGGATTTTAGCTGGCATATTGTACCCTCACCAACCATGTATAGTGCTACATTTTTAAGTCACACCCCAGGGAGATGATGACATATGAGGTTGTGGTCCCACGTCACATTTTGATTGCGTTTTGAAACCTATTACAACAGCTGAGGAGAGGTGATTTGCCTAATTATATTACTGTTAACATTTGCATTTACATAACTCGTTAATGTCGCATTTATATTGCGTTTTGTAAATACAAATGTTAACAGTAATGTAATAAGGCTAATCACCTCTGCTATGCTGTTGTAATAGGTTTCAAAATGCAATAAAAATGTGATGTGTGACCGCACCCTTAGAAGTAACCAATAAATGAAAAAAAAAATGTAAATGCAAAAATTTCTGAATTTTCAAAAAACAGGTTACTGGGCAAAATTTTAAACATTTAAAGCATGTGAAATAATTCCAATTTACATGTTAAAATAGGGTCCATGGAAAAAATCCATCCTGTGCACCTGCCCTGGACCAAGTGCAGATTTGCTCCTAAAATGTCTCAAAAATAAGCAAAAAAAGTGATACAAAAGTGAAAATTTGCACAGAACATCTAGGAAACTAAGATACATAAGGTGCAGATGCAAACCAAGGCATACTTGAAAAACGACAAGTGAAAAGTTGCAAAGACGACAAAAGTCGCATAAATGAGACAATTCGACTAGCAGAAATAATGATGCATGTCCCCCAATGACCTGAATCCTCCCATCTGACCGCAGTGAGCTTTATTTGCATTTTTGCTTCTGAAACAAATGATTCTAATTAGGTTCCATATTGTCAGATGGCTGGTAAAGGTAAGAAAATGGGGGCATGGTCAGGATGGGCAGAATTTATTATTAATTGGCATAACAAGAGGTCAGAACAGGCCCATTTAAACAGGCAAAGGGCCTCCCCACAGACCTGGTTTCTCTACCAGAGAGATTATTCAAACTGCAATCCATTTGTGGTTAACACCTTACCCACAAGAAATGATTTGCCTACTATACATGCAGACAGTTTTGCTTTTAATATATTACAGACATTATTTGGCTTATTATTATTATTATTATTATTATTATGGATACTATGGATAAATGGATGTATAATTGAAGGGGTTCTCGAGGAATATGAATTTTGTTGTATATGGATGGGAGGGGACTAAAAAAGAACTAATACTTACCTGTCTTCTTGCTTCCTTTATCCCACAGCATCACCTGTCACTGGCGGCTCCTGTTTTTATACTGCACTGATGGCGATGGGGTAAAATATTAAAAATAAAATGCCTGAATGTATGTTGTCTCTCATCCCCACAGAAAGAATTAATAAAAAATGAGTCAATGGGGACATTTATCATCAATTTGTGAAAGTAGTGAAGTCACATTGCAGTTTTTGCAACTTTTTACTGTCAAAATACATAAAAGTGTAGTGCAACGCTATGGAAGGCGGAAATTATAAACTGCAACTTAAAAAAAAAGCTGCAAAAAAATTCCTATAGTCACTCCAGTCCCCAAAGTGCAAGCAACTTTTTCTGCTGTGCAGAAGAACACTGTAGACTGATTAATTAAAATCACCAATTAAGGATTGTAAATCAAGCACACTTACATACAGAGGTGTTCCCCCACTGGCAAGATCTTCTTTTAGATTCTTATGCCCTAGTTGTTAAGAAATGAACGCTTTAAAAATTATGAAAATGAGCCTAATGGGCTCCGAGCTCCATTAGGGCGATGGCACATGCGGCGTTTTGAACACATTTTTGGCCCCTTTTTTAAGCAGTCCATCAAAAAACGCATGCTTTTTTTTTACAGACTGCTTAAAACGGGCCAAAAACACGTTCAAAACGCCACGTGTGCCATCACCTTAACAGTTATGGAGCCCAAAGCCCCTCAGGCTCATTTGCATCATTTAAAAAAAAAAAAAAAAAAAAGGCCATAAAAAGTAAAAAAAGAGCGGACCCCTAAAAACTCAAATCACCCCTCCTTTCTCTAGAACTGATATAAATAAACAGTCAAAATCATTACAAAACACATTAGGTATTGCCGCGTCCAAAAATGCCAGATCTAGCAAAATATAATAACGGGTTTTCACTGTATTTAACTCTGTAACGGAAAATAGCGGCCAAAGTTGAAAATGGCACTTTTTTGCCATTTTGAAAAATATAAAGAATGCAATAAAAAGTGATCAAAAGGTTGTACATACGAAAAATGGTAGCATTTAAAACCTAATCAAAAGTCGCAAAAGAATGACACCACCCACAGCTCCGTACACCAAAGTATCAAAAAAGTTATTATCGCCAGAAGATTGCAGAATCCCCCCAAAATGTTTTGTACAGGAGGTTTTAATTTTTGTAAATGTATTGCACTCACCCAAAGTATAAAGTAGACCTGTCATTTTGGGTGCACAGTGAAAGCCGTAAAATCCAAGCCCACAAGAAAATAGCGCAAATGTGTTTTTTCACCATTTTCACTGTATTAGAATTTTGTTCCCGCTTCCCAGTACATGGCATGCAATAATCGATACCTTCACTATGAAGGCAATTTGTTATGCATAAAACAAGCCCTCACAGAGCTCTTTGTGTGTAAAAATAAAAAAGTTATAGATTTTTGAAGGTGGGGAGTGAAAAATGGAACTGAAAAAACAAAAAAGGGCCAGGTCATTAAATAAATCTGATGGGCAGCAGGGCTCCAAAGACAGTCTAAAGACTCACACGTAGGGTGCCTCGCGATAAATGTTCCCAAATTAAGTTGGACTGAATTATTTATACAACGTGTTTGCACATCGTGAGAGGCATTATCTCTAGGATACATCACATTAGTACATTTAATGTTTTCAGTTCATGTCTTTTGATATTTACTAATACCCCAATGTTATACATCCTTCTGCACAAATCTAAATGTAACCATTTCATGCAATTATAGACATTGCTCCAATGTTGCTTGTTATACATGTATGTTACTTTCACCTTTAAGGTTCTTCTTTTTCCATTTAGAAAACACATCTTATATAATGATAGGTTAAAATGTTATGATGTGTAGTTTGTCACCCGTCTCCCTAGCGACACTGATATTGCTGACACTGTCATCATTTTCCATGTAACATAGGTCAATTCCATTTTCAGAATTTCCAGCACCATTAGGAGATCCTATAATTACAAGTGTGCACCACTCCTACAAGTCCGTGGCTGCAGAATGAAAGATGTTCATGCAATTTCTGTGTTTTCCGACTGTATCTGCCAGTCTTTCCAACCTCATAGAAATGCTGGAATGTAATCTTCAATCTTAAACACAAAACTTCTTCCGATTTATTTCTTATAAAAGACTTGTAGCTCCTTGTGAAGACTACTAAAAGGGAGTTATTTATCATTTTTATCAACTTTTCTCTGCCACTTCACTTTTCTGGCGAAAACATAGAACTACACAACTACTTGCAACTTTTGAATAAAAAAGTTGAATAAAATGTCACATAGTCACACCAGTCCCCTACTGGCGTATGTGCTTGGACTTTAAAGGGAACCCGTCACCACTATTTTCACAAATACAGGTAGTGACAAGTTCCTATAGAGCTCTAATAACTATTTGACACCCTGCTTGTAGCTAAAAATTATGCCCCTGAGATTCCCATATATTCAACTTTATAGTTTTATCTGGTAACTAAGCATGGCTACATGGAGTCCAGGTGGGCGTGGCCTCCTCAGGCTGAATCTAGCAGCTCCTCCCCATCCCTATCTCTGTATGCTGCTGTAATGTCATGTGACCAGGGTGACATCATCGCAGGTCCTATAGCTTTTGTAGCATTAGGAACTGTACACTAAGCATATATGTCATGAAATCACAGCATATTTTATCACACAGCAGCCTGCATGGAGACGAGTAGAAGTCCATGGAGGCTGCTGTGATGGTTTTATGTGGTCAGATATGTACATGGGGTATAGTTTTCATATTAAGTAGCTCAAGGACCTTTGATGATGTCACCCTGGTCACATGACATTAGGCCACGCCCCCCCGTGGACTCGCTCCAAAGCTGCATAGATACCAGGCAAGATTATAACTCTGATTTTATGGGGATCTGAGGGGAACAATTTTTAGCTAAAAGCAGGAGGTGAGATAGTTACTAGAGCTCTATAGGAACCTGTCACTACCTGTATTTGTGAAAAACGTGGTGACGGTTCCCTTTAAATGCATTTTGCTACTTTTTTGCAACTTTTTGAAAAAAATCCAGGCCTGACGAGGTGTAATTTTGCATAAAAACATGCTAACATTTAGCTGTGAATGTTTACAGACTCTAGCAAGTGCGCCGGCTTGGGGAAGAACGCCCTGGGGACCGTGCCCACTTCATGTCCCCTCCACGCACACATGGCGAGGAGATGGCGTAGTTGCAGGAATTTCCATACAACATATTATTAGGTAAACAAGTTTCGGGATTCTGAAAGGATAGCTGATATGATTTCTCTTAGTTTAGAGGATTTAAAAGCAGATTACAGGTGCCCTTTTGAAGTGCTTGTCTCATTAAGGCAGCATATGTCCAGAGCTTACAGACAATATTAATGGACTCCAGCCATCCATGTATTACTTGTATGGCCTTTCTAAGCAAAAGGAGCATTTGTTCCATCATCCAGCAAGCATCTGTCTGAATAGACAACTTCCTTTAACGCAAGAGTCAAAGCCAGAAGAACTGGTCATTTATTTAATAGGCTTCTTACTTTTAATATTTGTACACTTACACCATCTTCCATATTAGAAAGTGATTGATAAAACATATAAAAGTCTGTAGACTTTTAATCTACAGTTACATACAGAGGAAGTGATATGTAATGATTCCCTGTTCACTAAAGGGGCATAGACTGAAGGGTTATTCGCACAAAGAAAAAATAGTTAAATATACTCAGTATGGCAAAATAATTCAATGTTATTAACAAAAATACAGTATTTCACATATTCTAACCTGTCTCTATCTATTGTGTGTTTTTGTTGGCTTTGTATACAACAATGGTCAGGCAGGCCTTCCTGTCTGCCAGATTCCTCTTATATGAACACTGTACTGCAGGGGGAGGAAAAGACGGAGATCACTAGAGTCTGAGGCACTCCCTATCCAGCAGTATGAAGAGAAAAGCAGCTCTACAAAATGGACATATCAGGGCTGAGTGTGTGTTTGATTAGGTCAGGCAGCAGAGCTGAGTTTGTTATTAAGGATTTTACATCCATCTCATGACTCTAATCTGTGTCATCTCTCTTTTTCTATTTGTCAGATATTAGTAGAATCTTTAGAAGCTAAATGAAAGTGTAGACAAACCCTGTACCCTGATAATCTAAGCACATTGTGAGCACACAGCGACAGGTGGATAGGAGAGCACAGTGGACTCAGGACTCAGTGTCTGCTCAACTAGTGCCCACGCACAGGGCTGATTTTTTACATTCAGGAGCTAATATAGCGGTAGGAGTAAAAACAGCAAAAAAAGTGAGTAAAATTGCAAAGTAAGGGATTAAAAGATATCTTTATCATGTTAGCATCACTAATGGAGGCATCACTTTCATAGGCAAACCCCTTTAAATAGCAAAAATGCCATTAAAGTCATTAACTGAATTACTAACCTTAGCCAAAACAAAGATGTCCTCCTTGTGGACAGTATTGATGTTAATGCATGTGGCCTCTATTGTAGAGGTGCTATGAGCATTTAGCTATCAATGTTTTCTATTCTAAATGGCAGCCCCCAAAATAGCGAACAGAAAACTGAGAAATAGTACCTACCAATAACACAGTTTCCACTAGTCAACCATGAGAGCCCGCCTTTTTACCTCTGTAAGCATAGAAAGCAGAAGACTACCAAATAACCACACAGTCTATTAAGTATGTTAAAGGGGTTGTCTGAGTTTTGAAAAAAAAATATATGTGGCCGGGAGCGGGCTGCCTAATACAATAAAGCTGTAATTACCTTCCGGTGCCCTCCCGTATCCAGCGCCGCTGTTGCTCCGGTACGGGCGCCATGTAAACAAACATGGCCGCCGGAGCAGCGCTGCATTCAGCTTCCGGACGGACCCGACAACCTTCCGGCCCCCATACACAATACTGTGTATAGGGACGGATAGGCGTACCCGGCCACGGCCGGCCGGAAGCTGAATGCAGCGCTGCTGAAAACCCAAACTTGGCTTATACTCGAGTAAAAAAATCTCAAAACTCACCTTTCTGGCTTCCCCCGCAGCTGGCTACACAGTGGGGTAGGGGGCTGGCTATATACTGGGGGATATGGGCTGGCAGGCTATATACTGGGGGGAAGGTGCTGGCTATATACTATGGGGCAGGGTCCGGCAGGCTATATAATAGGGAGGCTGTGACCAATGCATTTCCCACCCTTGGCTTATACTCGAGTCAATAGGTTTTCCTAGGTTTTTGTGGTAAAATTAGGGGCCTCGGCTTATACTCAAGTATATACGGTATGTGTTTTAGGGTCTTCACAGAAGGACAGAAGAATGCTCTCCTGAGTCTTATGGAAGTCTGAAGATCTTTTTTGGGACTTTTTGGCCAAAGCCATTTTAATGAATCTGATGGGCAGCAAAGCTCCAAAAGCAGACATAGAACTGTCCCAATGAGCCTGTCTAATGATTACTTACCACTATTATCTGTATGGAGTCTTTTGCACAGCGAGTTTGGGTAGTTGCAATGGCCAATGAGGCCATCACTTAATCCTCAATGAAAGTTTTCAATACATCCATAGAAGAGGATTTATACTCATAATATCGATACAGGGGTTACAAAAGGGTTTTTGTATGAGTCAGGTATCTTATTAAAACACATATTGCAGTGTATGCTAGGCTTATCCACAGTTTTATCTTTGCTTTGCTCAGCACTTTTCTCAGGCCTATCCTCCTTGCCTTTCCCCTTATCTCTGGATCCTTACCCTAGGGCAGTGGTGGCAAACCTATTGCACTGGTGCCAGAGGCGGCACTCTGAACCCTCTCTGTGGGCACCCAGGCCATCGCCCCAGCATGAAGTTCACCAGACCGGACTCAAAGAATCTTCTTACAAAATCTTCCTACAATAATAAGGGAATTTGCCCTCCTCCTTTCAACTGTGTTGGTGTCTTTAGGAGGCTGAACGATTGAAAGTTGTCAAAGAACAAGGAGAAATAAATTACTGCTTAAATTGCTGTGCTGGCACTTTACAATAAATAAGTGGGTTTTGGTTGAAGTTTGGGCACACAGGCTCTAAAAGGTTCGCCATCACTGCCCTAGGGAAAGGAAAGAGGGGAGCTATACTTGGCAAACACGGCAAATAAAATGTCCTATAAAGAATCCCTCTACACCACTTTAGCCCATAGAGTGTAGAGAGGCCAGGTCTGCCTCGTCAGCCATTGATAGCTCATGATGGCAGGAGTAGGAAAGCCAACACGGAAGTTGATAGCAGAGTCCATGTGGATTTTGAAAGTCTGTGTGGATTTTAGAAAGCTAAAGCTCCTTACCTGGAGGAGACGGGGGGCTAACCTATTCTTCCTGCCCTCTGTAAGGACAGGATGGTGGGAGGATGAGGGTATGGTACTACTACCTCTCCTTTGCTTCCTGTCCCTACAGAGGTCAAAGGGCATCCTCCAGGTGGGCCATCATGGGGGACACTTTGCACATAAAAACAAATTTGTTAAGAGTATGAAAGAAAATTGCCAACATAATCCTGCTAATATTTTTCAGCAATAGTCCAGTAGAAGAAACAGCTTCCATATTAGGGAACTATTAATACTGCATTGTTTCCACCAGTACAACAAGTTTGTGTATGAAATTTATACTGAATGTGGGCAACTCCTTTATATTTAAAGAATATTAATCTTTTTTAACTTTCATATTTCATATTTTAATATTTGCACACATTGCTCTAGAATACATAACCTATGATCACCAAAGTGATTACCGTAACCAGAATCTCCAACTATGTTTTTGTTACAGAACCTGTCTGCCCTAGGTAATACCCATGCAGCAAATGTGGAGACAAATGTACTGCATACCATACACAGAGTAAAATTGAACATATGTGCAAATAGCAAATTAATTTATAAAGTTTTATATACTTCCTAGAAAAGTGAGACCTTACCAAATACATTTTCAGATCTATATAGGCAGTCCCAGGGTTACGTACAAGATAGGTTCTGTAGGTTTGTTCTTAAGTTTAATTTGTATCTAAGTCAGAACTGTATATTTTACAATTGTAGCCCCAGCCAAAAATGTTTTGGTCTCAACTGAATTTTAAAAATGTTAGATTTTCATAAGTACCAGGATTAACAATAAAGCTTCATTGAAGACACCTTTGTTAACTGTGGACACCTTTGTAGTCTGGGACTAAAGTACAGTGGATTACCAACATCCAGAGGACCATTTGTAACTAGGGGCCATCTGTAAATCGGGTGTTCTTAAGTAGGGGACTGCCTGTATTCCCAAATCTAACAAAAAATTGTTGAGAAACCATGACATAAAAGAGAAGCTTATTTTAGCACATCCGATGCAGTGGAGTCTTATTCGCTTGTGGACTATGTGCAATCAACTGTTATCAGTGATTCCTGCTCAAGCTTTCCTGAGAGTCAGGAAAAAAACACAACGGGAAGTGAAGTAGTGCTCCGATAAAGTGAGATTACAGCAAGAAGGTCCTTTACTGAGGCTCAGTGTATAACGTCTATTGTTAGAGCTGTTGGTGCGCTAATCACTAGTCCTTGAGAAATGAAACACAGGAAACCACGTTTCTTACACTGACGGCAAAAACATGTAACAGCTTATTCTTTATTTTACAAGATGTGAATACCAGTTAGCTGCTGTTTACTTACTTTACAGCCAAAGTATGTGTATCCTCACTGACATTCCTTACTCCTGGTCTAACATTCAGTATACAAACTCTGCAAACTCGAAATTCAAGACATTTTCCTGGTTACCTTAACAACCATAATGTAACATAGTAAAAACATGTCAAACAATCAACCCCTTTTACAGACACCTAATTGCTATAAGGCTAGAAGTTGTAGTTCTTACACAATGGGGAATTATCAATATCTTACATACAGCACATTTCCGTTATGCGCCGAATTGCCCCCGGATTTCGGCGCCGGCGATCGTATTCTGGCGCATCGGCATCAGCTTGCACGTGACAGAAATCGGGGTTGGGGGCGTGGCCATCGAACAACCCGACGGATTTGGACAACGCGCAAGATTTAACAATTAGAATTGTGTCGCAAGACACGCACTTACAAGCAGGAAGAAGGTGAACCCCGGCGGACCTCGGTGCGGAAGCTATGGATGCAGGAACTCGGGCGCACGATCTTAGTGAATCGTGGCAGACCCGACTCCTCATCGGACAACGCACTGCGGGATCGCAACAGGACCGGGTAAGTAAATCTGCCCCATTATCTGCAAACCTCCCCAACTTAAGTGAAAACTCTTGAATGTATTAACCTAACCACACTAGAATAAATACTACAAACATTTTAACACAGCTATAAATCGCTTCTGCCCAGCTTAACAAGGTCCAAATCCACCCTAAGCTACACATATATACCGCAAGCCTACGGGTTACGCACAAGATAGGTTTTTAAGGTTTGTTCTTAAGTTGATATTGTAGGCAAGTCGGAAAAGGTATATTTTATAATTGTAACTCCAGAAAAAAATATTTTGTCCCTGTGACAAAGCATTCTACTGTGTATGGTGCTGTTTATGACATCATTTTTTGCGAAAGGAGCTGCTTCCATTTTGAGGACTGTACGACCTTTGGATCACTTTTTGTTACTTTTCTTATGTTGCAAAATGGCAAAAAAGTGGCATTTCGGACATTTGGTTACCATTTTCATTACAGGGTTCAAAGATGGCAATAACCGTTAATATATTTTGATAGACCTGACATTTTGGAATACATGTTCATAATTCAACTTATTTATTTTTGTATCAGTTCTTGGGAAAAGGGGGTGATTTGGACCTTTAGGTTTTTTTCTATTTATCAGACCCCCTAAGGTACCCTAGGTTGTCTGATTGATCCTACCATATACTGCCATACTACTGTGTGGGTAGTGGGGATTTTCCACATCATCTATTATAATGTGCAAATCGGACATTGTAATAGATCAGTTAAAATGAGACAGTCTCAGGACTTTGACTCAAAGCTGTCATGGAAACAGATCGCTGCTCCCAATGACATCACAGGGAGTGACGACCAAAATAAAAAAATGGCAGCACCCATGCGCCACCGCCTTTTAAATGGCGCCGGCGACAGACAAATGGTTAACACTCTTAGGGGTGGGTGTTTACTACAATATGCAGATTTATCAGAGGTGTCTGAGGTGACACTATTCTAGTTGCCAATAGAAACCAATCAGGGCTCAGCTTTGATATTACAATCAACTGTGGGAAAATGAAAGCTGAGCTCTGATTGGTTGCCATGGGCAACTAGAACAGTTCTGCTCCCAGATGCATCTAATAAATCTCCCCCATGTCTCTATGAAGAGGGTTCACTCCCTTTTGGATTTTCAAACTTTGGGCTGTCATGGGAACAAAGATTTTTTATAAAGCATCATTACATACACACCTTACAGCTGATCATCACAGGGGCCAAGATTAAGCATCCAGAAAGCTTCACCAGAGATCACATTGGGAAGAGCTTTCCGCCTGTAACTGAAGGTTGTCTGTAAGTCGGGTGTCTTTAAGTCATGGACCACTTGTATTGGTTTTTTTTGTATGGTATTTGACATTGTATTATCAATACAATCATACCCTGGAAAAACAGGGAAAAAACCTCTGTATACAAGCCAAGACCAGCACTGATAGAAACCATGTGCTTCAAGGAAAAGGAGAAGAAATGTCGTCCCAAGTTTCTCCATCTTGAACAATTTATTTGAAAAATATCCTTTGTACAGGGTCTGACTTACATAGTGTGCTGTTAACCAGAAATACATGGGTTGCTATTGGAAACTACAAACAGGCATTTAACCCCTGTCTGGTTTTCTTTCATTCATTGGGACACTTCAGATCACTTTGCAGTTGAAACAAAGAGATAAATCCAATACGATGGATTAAAAAAAACACTTTTGCTTTATTGATTTATATTGAAAAAGTGCAGATACAGATTCATATGGCCGTTGCATTTCGATTGTTGCGCTCCTTCTCATGATCATGCTGTATCCTTATTTTTTCAATATGGGTCAATAAAAGGAAAGTTTTTCATTGTGTCCATCGTGCTGGATTCATCTCTTCTTTTCAAGTTCTAAGTGTGGCCGAAATGGAGCACACTATCTGTTGTAAAAAATTAGGCAACCTTTCTCCATAGAAACTGAGCAATAAAGGAAAGCCAAGATATATTAGTTCTTTATATTGGACCTGCAGATTTCTAAATGTTATACTACAGGGTGAGAATACTACAAGTCATGCAATTTATTTACAAAGTTACTCAAATTTGTATTGTAAATGAAAGCTGTAACATAGTTTTTAAATGTGAGAAAGGAAAACATTCTATAAAATTCTAATTATCCTGGTTTTCTGTAGTGAAAGAGCAGACACGGGGGATTAGACTGGAGGTTATAAAGTACTTGGAAATTCTAATAAATTATAATTGATAGCAGGAGGTACTGAAAAGGCAGCTGCATGGCCTAATTTAGGGCTTTATAAAAAATGATAGCATGTATTGATATTGTTGTGTAAATGTTTTTGAAGAATAAACAAAGAGATAAAATTCATCAGCACCAATTACACAGGGTGTCTGGGTGCTTATCACTGGCCAGCTGCTGAGTAGGAGCCACAGTAGTGGAGGCCATGGAGCGTGGAGCTGCCACAGAGAGCGATACTCACCCATAATAGCAGATACACACACAAGCACTGACCACATGTTTAAAGAGCGGGATGTGTCCATATACACAGTACAATTAACTTGTACAGTTTTCCCTATGTGGCTGTCTATATTCGATGAGCTGACAAATAGCACTTTGGATCACACAGCTGAATAAATGTATGATGTACAAAGCTGCCAAAACAAACAAGTTCTTCCATTTGAAGTTTTATTAACCTCATAATGATAGGCCTGAAAAGGCCTTCATGATCAGACTTTTTATTAATCATTTACTATTTTGCAGGAATATTTTTTATTGTATTTTGGATAAGCGGTGCAGATCTGTACCAAAATAATGTAAGAGTTTTCTGTTTTGTTAAGGCTGTTTCAAAGGGAACCTGTCGCCACATTTTCCCCAAATACATCTAGTGACAAGTTTGCATATAACCTTATTAACTAACTGACCTTTAGCTAACTCTTCTTTTAGCTAAAAATGGGTTCCCTCACATCCCCATATAATCAATTCTGCAATCTTACCTTGCATATAGGTACATTTAGAGCAAAATAAGGGGGTGTGGTGTCCTCAGTCTGAATCCAGCAGCTACTCCCTATGTCCTGTGTACTCCCCATGTCTCAGCATGTCATATGACCAGGGTTATTTCATCTAAAGTCCTGTT
Organism: Engystomops pustulosus; assembly: GCA_019512145.1. NCBI lineage: Eukaryota > Metazoa > Chordata > Amphibia > Anura > Leptodactylidae > Engystomops > Engystomops pustulosus. The sequence continues at coordinate 31,620,484 of CM033643.1, read as the reverse complement.
ACAATTTCAAACTTTACCCCATGCAGAAATCTGATCATATGAAATCACAGCATGCCTCAATGGACTTCTACTCCTCCCCATGCTCCATGCAGGCATGCTGTGATTTCATGTGATCGGATACATACATGGGGTACAGTTTGCAAATGCAACAGGACCTTAGATGACGTCATCCTGGTCACATGATTCAGCCAGAGGAGGCCACATCCCTTCAACTCGCTCTAGATCAGAATGTATGCCATGTAAGAGAACAAAATAGATTTTATGGGGATGTGAAAAATTTTTTCTAAAATTTTTAACAAAAAGAAGGGTGACATTTAGTTAATAGGGTTCTATGAGAACAAGCCACTAGCTGTATTTGTAAAAAATATGGTTCCATTTAATATACAATATGTATAGCCTGGGGTAAGTGGATACACCTCTATTTAGTGTGACAAAGAAAAGAGAGAAGTGATATAAAATTAGAGACTCATTGGTGATATATTCTACAGTTGGAGTTACTTACTTTCCCTGCTATTCCCCATGTAGCCCTGACTACCATGACAACTTTATGTCATGATTCATCTCTGAAGACTTATGTATTTCCTTTTGTACCCCACATAGTAATAGTAAGCCCTTGGTGCCCAAAAGAGTAAAAGAGCTCCCATTTAGACTTTTGCAGGGTTATAGTGTGCCTTTGTGCCCAAACATAGCATTAAAGAAAATCTACTATTAAGATGAAGCATGAAAAACCAGAGACACTTACTCATAGATCCAGGCACCATGACTGTGGTAATCTACTCTCGTACTTTCTTTCTTCTAAAATCAACTTTTATAATTATTCAATAAGCCTTTAGTGCTATAAGGGAAACATTACTAGAGCCGCTTTGTGCTGTTATACTGTCTCCCCCCCCCCCTCTCCCTCAGCACTTCCACCTCCCTCTGACTGATTTTAATCTCATTGCAGAACAGGAAGTCTCAGCACACAGATGGAGGGGAGAAGAGCTCTTGCACAGTGTGAAAGTATGTGAAGCTGCATCACAAAAGGGCTCTGGTAACACCCACAAAAGCCCTTCTGGCTCATTAGGATAATTTTAAAAGTTGATTTTAGAAGGGAGGGGGCAATAGGTAACAAATATAAGAATAATACCACAGTCACAGTGCCTGGATCTATGAGTAAGTGACCGTGGTTTATCATAATTGATTGATAAAAAGGTCATTTACATTCTACCTCCTACTTAAAGGCGTATTCCCATCTGGGCATTAACATTTAATTTAATTCATTTGCCATATGTAGACATTTCTTCAATTGGATGTTATGAAAAAAAGATTTAAGATAATTTCTCATAAATGTAGTCATGTTGTCCCTTAGAAATGAGATAGCTTCCTTGGACACGACCACCTCACATTTTCGCAGCGGTGGCCAGACATTTGCTATTGAGTCCTGCTTGACCTCCTGGATTCAGCAATCATTACCAAAGGACCACTGTGGGACATTCAGTAACTTCTGGACATTCCATATACAAAAACCTTTTGTTTCTTCGTGCAATAACCCCAGCAGAAGTGGTCGTATCCAAGGATAGTCTTCTAGGGGGCCATATAACTACATTTATGAGAAATTATTTTCACACAGGTACATTTTTTTCATCTAATCAAATATAATTGAAGAAATGTATATATTTGGCAGATTAATTAAACTGAATGTGAATGCCAAGACAAGAATACCCCTTTAAGTCAAGAATAGAGGGCACAACAAAGTAGTGTCATATTCTAATGGCTTCTGCATGTTTCCAATCTATGGGAGGCAACAGACTTGCAAGAGCAAATGGATGTTCCTTGATGTTTGTTCAGTCAAGGGAAAGCGTATTGAACATGTTACATTTCAAGAGGTAGGAGGCCACCTGAGGTGTCAAACAGTGGCTTACTTCTCTTCCCCCATTCAGAACAAGAACTCTCCATTGAACTAAATGTGCATATGTGGGAAACCGATGTGTGGGAAAGCTGTGAGAAATAGGTGTTGATTGTTCATTGAATGTGTGGTTTCTACATACTGATATGGGTTAGGAGAGGCAGACATACAACTGAGATTCCGGAGAGTAGATTGCAACTTCATATATCGACATGTAGAAGTAGAAAATTCATTCATTGTTAGGAGCACATCCCCTTGGCATAGAGCTGGCGTAAAGGGGGAAATACTCGCAAGTACACTCGCGGATCACCATGTGTTTGCGATTACTTCAGGGCTTCTATGCCAGTTGTCTGGCATAGAAGCACTGATAAATAACCCCCACAGTATGAAAGAGTCAATAAGTGCAACAAAAAGTATAACTTTAGGAAATATTTAGGAAATACCAATTATCTTCTTTAGCAGTCTGGTCTGGTGAATTTTGGTGTCTGGTGCTGCACACATGCAAAATCATATTTAAAAAAAAAAACATTGCATTTTCATCAGTTGTATCTTGCTTTGGCATAAAACTTGTGGTTGAACACAACGACTATATGTAAATGTACTCTTAGATGACATAAATGGCCCTGTTCTAGAGCGGAGCTTTGCTAACAAGAGCCCTGCTCACTTGTAGTGCCAGAGTGGCTGTTCTTAGACTAGTGCTGAGCAAATTCCTGTAAGGGATTTTACAAGGAGTAGGAAATTCTGAAGAACAGTCACTTCTGTTCTGAACATCAGTGACTGTTTTCTTAACATCCTTGCTAACTGGGCTGTGCTACTAGCTGGCTTTCCAACAGTCCGGATAGTCAAAAATTCCTTCCAAGGCCGTCCAAAATGCTAAACTAAGGGCCTTGTGCTACTCAGGTTATGTAATTTGATAACTTAGCAACATCAAAGAGTAACCCTTAGCATTACTTCTATTTAAGTTTATACAAAAGTTGTATATAGTTTAATACAAAAACAGATAAACAAATTTCATAATCATAAATAAAAGTGATAGTAGCTATTAACAATAGTAAAAATGTATAATAGTACAGGAAATGTCTATTGCCCATACAATGTTACCTGTGAGTGCAGAAATTGTCTGACTGTATTCTCGTTTCTATTTTATTATACATACACATTGGTTATAGTTGAGCATACTTAACTTGTGTTACAAGTATTTACAAGTCCATTTACTTTGACCTATTTTGTGCAAATGTTCACCATTACTATATTTAGGCCATGAGTGAGATCACACAGCATGTACTGTCTATACCAATGTCCCTAATATTCCAAAATGTATAACCTGTGAATTCTTTTCATATTCTAGGATTACATTTGCATTAAAGATGCATTTTTCACTGCATTATATATTGTCCATAATGGTGCCATTAACAAATGTAACTCGCACCTCAGAAAAAAGCTGTCATAGGAAAAAGACAAATAAGCATTCTAAAAGCAAGATTCTTAAATATACTCAAGACAAACAAAATAGCACATTCTCGATTTTACTGTTATTAACAAAAAACTGTATTTTTACAGATATAATACCAACCTTACCAGTGCTGTAACTAGGAGAGGCAGGGCCCCATAGCAGATTTCCCCCTTCCCCTAATATTCATACATATTTGTACACACACACGTTTATACAATCACACAGATTTATGCCCTTAAATACACACATAACACTCTACACTCACTTTTATATACTTGTACACACATACATACATACATATAAATTCATATGCACACATTTATGTACTCATATATACATTTATACACTAATAAATACAGTATATACCAACTCATACTGCATATACATACAGTATGTATGCATCAAATTTGCATACATACTGTTTATATACATACATATAGTATATATGCATCATATTCTTTTACATACGGTACACACCCACTGTGTATACACATACAGCATGAAAACACCATATACCCACATACTGAATCTATATAGAACCTATACACACAGGCATACAGTTTATACACGCATAATACATAAACATACAGCATACATAAATACAGTATATACAACCATACTGTATATATAGCATATATGCACACATAAAGCCTATACGTACACACCGTATACACTCATAAAGCATATACATAAACACACATACAGCAGATATACACATACACCATATGCATAGAAATATATACAAACATACATACAGCACACACATAAAGCACATACTGTACAGCATACAGACACATACATACAGTATAAACTGTACAGCATATACACACATACAGCAAATACACACATACACACATACAGCATACATATATCGAACTATACATATATATACACACACTCACCGGCCACTTTATTAGGTACAACTGTCCAACTGCTCGTTAACACTTAATTTCTAATCAGCCAATCACATGGCGGCAAGACATGGCGGCAAGTGCATTTAGGCATGTAGACATGGTCAAGACAATCTCCTGCAGTTCAAACCGAGCATCAGTATGGGGAAGAAAGGTGATTTGAGTGCCTTTGAACGTGGCATGGTTGTTGGTGCCAGAAGGGCTGGTCTGAGTATTTCAGAAACTGCTGATCTACTGGGATTTTCACGCACAACCATCTCTAGGGTTTACAGAGAATGGTCCGAAAATGAAAAAACATCCAGTGAGCGGCAGTTCTGTGGGCGGAAATGCCTTGTTGATGCCAGAGGTCAGAGGAGAATGGGCAGACTGGTTCGAGCTGATAGAAAGGCAACAGTGACTCAAATCGCCACCCGTTACAACCAAGGTAGGCAGAAGAGCATCTCTGAACGCACAGTACGTCGAACTTTGAGGCAGATGGGCTACAGCAGCAGAAGACCATACCGGGTGCCACTCCTTTCAGCTAAGAACAGGAAACTGAGGCTACAATTTGCACAAGCTCATTGAAATTGGACATTAGAAGATTGGAAAAAGCCTGGTCTGATGAGTCTCGATTTCTGCTGCAACATTCGGATGGTAGGGTCAGAATTTGGCGTCAACAACATGAAAGCATGGATCCATCATGCCTTGTATCAACTGTTCAGGCTGGTGGTGGTGGTGTCAAGGTGTGGGGAATATTTTCTTGGCACTCTTTGGGCCCCTTGGTACCAATTGAGCATCGTTGCAACACCACAGCCTACCTGAATATTGTTGCTGACCATGTCCATCCCTTTATGACCACAATGTACCCAACATCTGATGGCAACTTTCAGCAGGATAATGCGCCATGTCATAAAGCTGGAATCATCTCAGACTGGTTTCTTGAACATGACAATGAGTTCACTGTACTCAAATGGCCTCCCCAGTCACCAGATCTCAATCCAATAGAGCATCTTTGGGATGTGGTGGAACGGGAGATTCTCATCATGGATGTGCAGCCGACAAATCTGCGGCAACTGTGTGATGCCATCATGTCAATATGGACCAAAATCTCTGAGGAATGCTTCCAGCACCTTGTAGAATCTATGCCACGAAGAATTGAGGCAGTTCTGAAGGCAAAAGGGGGTCCAACCAGTTACTAGCATGGTGTACCTAATAAAGTGGCCGGTGAGTGTATGGGGACTTACTTGCATTTTTTGCAGATGGGCTGCTGAGCAGTGGGAAGGGAGGGTCGGTTAGGAGGCTGGCTGTGGCATCATGCCAGCGGGCGGGTGTCTGTGTCTTCTGGCTAGTGGTTGGCTGTGGCATTGTGCATGTGGGCGGCTGTGGGAGGCTGGCTTATTGCGTAGGCAGTTTGGTGGCGGCTGTTGGAGCTGTTGGGGCAGCCGGCGTCAAATGAAGTAGGTGGGCTGAGTGGCCGCAAAAGAAAAGGCCGAGTCGGAGGCCACAGATGAGGTGGACAGACAGAGGGACAGCACAGGGGCCCATATTACTGTACAAGGGCGGCCCCATCGCCCCAGTATGAGGGATGGGCCTGAAAAAATAGCATTTATAAATTTTGTCTCAGCTGTTCATCCCGGGCACCTGTGCAACGCGGGCCCGCTAAGGCTGTTATTACGCCACTGAACCTGTCTCTATTAGTCCTGGTGTACAGGAGACTAAATCAACAAGCTACAGGCAGAGAAGATCATTATATCATGGGAATGAGGTACAGCAGAGCTGACTGTGTGTGGGATATAGGTGTGTTAATAGAGCTGACAGTGTTTGTTATAGCTTAGATGTAGCGGAGCTGGAGAGTGACATTGTGTTTTATATCCATCTCATGGATCCCATCTCTGATCTGTCTCATCTATCTTTTTCTCTGTGTGAGATACTAGTGAATATTCAGAAGCTAAATAAAAGTGTAGATTGCAAACTGGATTAGGCCACGACCTCCATCTGTGCGGGAATATATAAATAGGGTTAATAACAAGCTCATTCTGGAATATGGTTCTCACTTGAAAAGAAACTCCATAGCTAAATTTGAAAAAATTTGGGGGAAATGGATGGATACGGCGGGTCTGCCATCGCAACAGTTGCTACAAATAAGGTCAAGTATGCAATACCAGCTCTCCTTAGCTTCTTAGGCAAGTTCGGCACGCCACTGATATGGTAAGATAGGAAGGAGTACCATTTTTGGGGCAGATATGTCTCACCCTTGGGAGCTGACTCTGGGGGGAGGGTTGTTGGGGATATTCTATATTTTTGTTCTTTCTCGTTATGGCATTTTGTATGATTAAGTATTTATAATGTGGACAATATCCTTAGGTCTGTTGTAATTCAGGACTGTGGTATCAGTATCGACTGTATGACCGATTGTATTGATATGTTTTTGCATGTATTTGTTTAAACTAAAAAAACTATAAAAATAAGTTTGATTAAAAAAAAATAAATAAAAGTGTAGATAAGCCTGGACGCTGATAATGTAACCAGATTGTCAGCACACAGCATCTCAACACAGAGGGATTATACTAGATTTATCAAGCTGTCTAAAAGTCAGAATATTCTTAGTTGCATATGCCAACCAATCCCAGCTCCCCTTTAAAATATTCATGAGCACTGATAAAATGAAAGCTGAGCTTTAATTGGTTTCCATGGGCAACTAAGAATATAACTCTTTTTATTTACTTGCTGCTTGTAAAATTAAATGACACAGTGGGGCACATTTACTTACCCGGTCCAGTCGCGATCCAGCGGCGGGTTATCCGACGCTGATTCGGGTTCTGCCGGAATTCACTAAGGTCCTTGCGCCGATATTCACCAGGTGTCGCTGCTGCGCCGAGGTCCGCCAAAGTTCACCTGTTTTTTTCTGGTGTATGTGAGTGCTTGATCTTGCGACACAAATGGCTTTTTAAATTCTGCGGTTTTTCTGAATCCTTCGGGTTGTCCGGTGGCCACGCCCCCCCCCGATTTCTGTCGCTCGAAAGTCGGCGCGATTGCGCCAAAAATCGATCGCATGCGCCACAATCCCGTGAAATACAGCGCAAAGCGGAAATATTCGGGAAAAACCCGACGGATTCGCGGCTGCGGACCCTTGGTAAATGTGCCCCAGTATGTGTTAAAATTACAAAAATTGGGGAAAAGCGGTTTTTTTTTGTAATGTATAGCACCTTAAATTTATAACTCAAAATGACCATTACAAATGAATTATCTTGTATGTGACGATCAGTAATATGCATAGTCTTGGGCAAAAGGGACAAAATGGCAATGGTTTTCCTAGTGTAGTGGGTTAGTGGGTATTTTTTACAACTTTATTGGGAAATATTACCGTATATATACTGTATTGTTTATCTATTGTGTTATTTATTCATACCGTATATGTATTGTGTGTGTTTAATATGTCCCCCATGAGGGCATAAAACACACCCAGGGGACAGCCTTTTTTTTTTTTTTTAACTTTTGCTTTTTTTTTTCTTTCTTTCAAGCCCAAGTTACAGGGGGAATCAGGGCCGCCGATAGGGCAGTACAACTGGTACTGCCCTATGGGGCCCGGACTCTAAGACACTAGGGGGGGGGGGGGTATTTCTTCCGAGCTGCATTCATTAACAGTAATCTCCTTTCTGGTTCACTGTTACACTGCTGTGATGGGCAGTATCCTTATCCTATCAGTGTTGGAAGAGGGATTCTGAAATCACATTGGTGGTACTGGCCGGAGGCTGTGACCAATGCATTTCCCACCCTAGGCTTGTACTGGGTTTTCCCAGATTTTTGTGTAAAAATTAGGTGCCTCGGCTTATATTCGGGTCAGCTTATACTCAAGTATATACAGTAAGAACATATTAAAAACACAAAGAAAAATTAGTGGTAATGAGAACTTTTACATGGAAGAGTAAAGGAAAAGCCATTTCCACTTTTAACTCTCACGGTATGGTATTGGTGGCCACATCAGGCGATGACTTGTTATACTATAACATTAGAAATCTTCCAGAATGTCTGCAAGGTTGGAATCTGTGGAAAAACCCTATAAGATGGATGGAAAACTTACGGCAATAGAAAGGATATACAAACAAGCTAATAAGAGGTTTGGTATTGCGGTGTCTTTAGGGAAAGATTAGTCATACAGAAGTGACGCCTGTGACCTATAATTTGCATTCTATACTGATTGTTATGCTGTTATGTGTTCCTTTCCATACACAATTTTTAAATACATAAATTAAACATGCGGAGGAGGAAAAAACTCATTTATTCAACAGTTTTTAAGTAAAAAACTAAAATGTCAGGTGAAATGCTCAGGAATAAAACAAACTCTCCCAGAAATGTCACTAGAACATTTCATACTTAAGAACATATTCACGCTCGATAACATCCTCAGCTGAATTAAAATAAATAATGGTCTAATATATGGAAAATACATGCAGTTATTTTATCCAGAGATAACACACTTAAGGCTGCCTTAAAGGGTTATTAAAGGGATTTGTAACGTGATGATCTTTTGTTAGTTCACCTTGTACCTCCATTGAGCTGCAGCTTGAAGAGACCACAGCGTTCTTTTTAATTTGGGTTCATAAGGGAAAGACATAGGAAAAGCTCAGGATGATGCTACAGTGGTTCATTCTCTATGGCCACATAGCTTCAAGGAGGGATCTTCTTTACATTTTGCACATCGGGGTCTACATTATTTAGCTTCTGTTTGTCTAAGTAATTTCTATATCTTGTGGTAGAAAAGTAGGAGAAGTGCGATGGGCCCATGTTCCTCTCATTTTATTCAAGGTCTCCAGATTTGTCTATTTTACATGGTTCTAAAAGAATACTAAAATTTTAGATTCTACATCACATATCTGTTTCCATCTGTCACTTATGCCACCTTAATAGATGTCAGTTTACTTATTTCACAAGACAGGGACTAATTGGGTGTAGGAGGACACTACCTTCCTCCATGTTGCTAACCATGTTCCTGCAGAATTTGGAATATCTATGAGGCAAAGAAGATTATGCCCCGTGTAATGTATTTCAATAAAATGCACAATAGATTCTGCAAGGAGTTTCCAGAAATTTTAGGTGCACCTAGCTTCCAGTGACTGGATACATGGAATTGCACCCAAATGTTTGACATAGAACATATATAACACCTTTTAACCAGTCCCTGGCAAATAGAGTGTAGCATCATCTGCCAACACATTGGGGCAGATTTACTTACCCGGTCCATTCGCGATCCAGCTGCGCGTTCTCTGCGGTGGACTCGGGTCCGGCCGGGATTCATTAAGGCAGTTCCTCTGACGTCCACCAGGTGGCGCTGCTGCGCTAAAGTTCCCCGCAACGCACTGGAATACACCTAGCCGGGCTGAGTGAAGGTAAGTGCAAGCTTCGCAACACATTTTTTTTTTAAATGCGGCGGTTTTTCCAAATCCGGTTTTCTGGTTTTCATTCGGCCACGCCCCCGATTTCCGTCGTGTGCATGCCAGCGCCGATGCGGCACAATCCGATCGTAATCCCGGGGCAATTCAGGGGAAATCGGCGCAAATCGGAAATATTCGGGTAACACGTCGGGAAAACGCGAATCGGGCCCTTAGTAAATGACCCCCAGTGACTGCCTATAAGCCTAACTGAAACCGACAAACTCCATAAGGCTGTCCATCTATAAACCCTTCATTTTAGATCCAGTCTCGTTAGCTCTACCTTTTATGATGTTATATGTAATGTCACTCTGGTCATTGACATACATTTTGTGTCATTCCTATAAATTCGTGTGTACATTGCTGATTGGGCTTGAAGCCTACATATGGTGAACTTTATTGGATTGCTTCTGAAGTAACATTGGTTTGTTGACTGTCTACTTCAGAAGGCTTCAGAAATTGGTTGAAGATTTGCCAAACATAATAAAGGTCCTGGTTGAGCAAGAGATGGGTAACTGTGACTTTGCCAACTAAAAGAGTAACAAATGTTATTCTACTGGACCTTCTTTTGTGCTTTTAGAATTTGGAAACTGGCGTCGGTAGATTTCCTCCAAGTGGAGTTTCCCAATTATGTTCAGTGAGACGCCAAGCAGTTTCAGACATGGATCTGGTTCTTTAGGAAGATCCATAAGATGGCATGAGGCAGGATATCAGAATCTGTAAGTTTCCTCAGAGCTATATGGAAAATACCTAAAAAGGATAAAGGGTCACCCTGTTACCTGTTTTTAATTCTTTCAGTATGAGGTTGGTGACTAAAGCCTGTCTATGGAGAGTAAATGTGAATCATGCTGGAAATTTCCTGGATATTTTGTGTCAGGAGTTTTCTGTAAATCAACAGGTCTGTTCTGTTCTTTTGTACTCTTAAGATTGTGACAACTCTGCCTTATTATGAGGGTTGTCCAGTCCCTACGATCCCTTATTGGGCTCAGTGGTGGGATGCGGAGTGATGCAGAATGAGGAAGCAGGGTATATGGATTGGTATGGAAGCAGGGTATATGGATTGGTATGGAAGCAGGGTATATGGATTGGTATGGAAAGCAGGGTATATGGATTGGTATGGAAGCAGGGTATATGGATTGGTATGGAAGCAGGGTATATGGATTGGTATGGAAGCAGGGTATATGGATTGGTATGGAAGCAGGGTATATGGATTGTGGCAATTCATTGTTTGCAGAGCCAAATGATCAGTTACCCTCTTCTGTATGAAGTGTTTGGTTCTTTTTCACAGTTCATTTAGCAGAAATAGTTTTGAAAACTTTAAGATTGGATTTCAAAGGGGAATTAAGCAAAAATACAGAAACTGGGTTCACAGTACAAGTATAATACAAACAATGCAGTAATTTCCTACAGTGATGTCACTGCAGGAAAAATGCACAGTTTGATATTTTTTTCGCAATTTCGTCTGGTTTCCCGAGTTTTTGCGGATCGCGCTGGGGATTGTGGCGTATTGACACAGGCTTTCACGCGACAGAAATCGGGGGGCGGGCCGTCAGACATTCCAACGGATTTGGACTAAGTGCAGGATTTAACATTTAAATTTGTGTCGCATCCAATGCACTTACACTGGGAGGAAGATGGTGAACTCCGGTGGACCTGATCGGGGAGTCAACACAAGCAGGAAATCGGTTGCACGACCTTCTTGAATCGCGGCAGATGTGCATTCTGGCGGACATTCCGGATTGGGGATCGCGCAGGAACGGGTAAGTAAATGTGCCCCTTTGTGATGTCACAGAGTTGAGCAGTATTGTCATATTGGAGTGTGGGAATAATACACAATGGCCCAGATTTATTAAAGCCTCTGTGCCAGTTTTTTGTCTGACTTTGCACGATCTTTTCAGTTATACCTATCTGAGAACAAAGCCAGAATTGCACAGAATTTATTTTTTAACAAAATTATGAAAGTTTAGCAAAGGGTTTTTTTTTCACAGAAATGACAGCTTGTGCTGGAGGGACTACACAAACATCGGGAGGACGTGGTGTGGTTAGAGTAATAATAGAAAAAAGTTTCTTTACTACATATGTTATTTCTAACGTGCCAGGAAAATGCTGGAGAAGTCTGAACAAACAAACTAATATTTAGCTATACATAGCAATACACATTTAGGGATTCAATAATATAGTTACCCTGGCACAGTAAGACACACGTCCTCCCAGATGGGATGCTGCCTTCTCCAAGGGGTCCTTTTCATTTTAGACTGCTTGCACATGTATTTAAGTAGTGTCCCAGACACATTTGAGTTGCACGGGACTTATTTTATTTACAGGGACTGAATGGGGCGTTCTGGTGCTCAGTCGGACCATGCACCAGATTTATCATGCAGAGACAGAAATGTGTAACACGGCCCATGTTACAGATGCACCAAAAAAAAGTGGCCCATTCTGCCGGAGCAGTACAGGGGGCGCCAGATTCATGAACAATATGCACCAGAAATCCTTAATCTGGCGCACCCTGCACACTACACAGGCAAATTGCAAATAGTACAGACTGCACTGTTCTTAGTAAATGTGCCCCATTGTGATGTCACAGAGTAGGGATAATATTGTGATTGTGATGAGACAGTGTAGAGATAATATACATGTGATGACAAAGTGCAGAAAGATCAAAACTTTGACTATGACATATATGAGATAACGCATAATGCAAGTCTATACCTACTGTGATATTATATAGCACAAGATTAATGCGAACAGTAACTTTCCAATATATGCAGGAATTAATGCACATAGATCTTTTGCTATAAAATGGTCATTGTAATACAAAGATTGTGAAAATATTAATAATTTTAGAAATTATAGCACCTAAAGAGCCTAAGTAATGTGTGTGATTACACGGTAATGATGCCAGTGATATCCCTTGATGTGAACATTGGAGCATTATGATGTACATTGCTCTGTCATGTTCAGGCCAGTCACTTGCCTAAAGCTACACAGAATTCCAACAACGTCAGCTGGCTGTTATCTGCAGCCTGGAGCGCTCATGTGTCAAAAATATTGTATATCAATACAACTGACAAGGGGCCTGAGGAAGGATATAAGGGGATTATGGGTCAGAGACAAGCCAATTGTGCTTGCAGACATAAATTGCCTACAGTTAGCAGGGTAACTCTTTCATAACTGGTTCTCTATAATTCAGTAATCTACTAGCGTTAGGAGAATAACGCTGTGAGTGCCAGATTATTTTTTGGCTCTTATTAAGTGGAAGTTAAGATGATATTTTCTATTATGTCTCATTTCATCATTAGGCAAAATTTTGTTGTTTTTTCGTGCAAGAATCTTTAAGAATATTAGTATTTTTTGTGGCATCAAAACACATAGGGGGAGATTTATCAAGTCTCTTAGAGCAGAACTGTTCTAGTTGCCCATGGCAACCAATCAGAGCTCAGCTTTAATTTTCCCACAGCGGTATATAAAATGAAAACTGAGCTCTGATTGGTTTCCATGAGCAACTAGAACAGTTTTACCTTGATAATAAATCTACCCCATTAGTTTTTATGTTTCTTAGATATTCCACAATGCTAATGTCATCGATAAACATCAAATAAAGGAATTATTCAAGCCAAAGAAAAGAACACAGCATCATGCATAAATAGTTAAACTGTATAGTACAGTATTGGGGATTAATAGAGCACACCCAAATGAATCAGAAAGGCAAAATTAAACAAAACAGGGAATAAAGCTAAGACACCAAGAAACTAGTATTAAAAATACATTTTTTTACTAATACAATTTAAAAATGAGACAATATCACAATTCATTTCCAAATAAAGGAAACTAGAACCTTCATGGTGTACAAACCACGGTGGACACACAGGAGTCCTGCTGCTCGGAGCTGACCCTGCTAATGAAAATCTACCACACCCTTTAACCTTTAACCTGGTGGTTACTGGTAGTACTTTGTAGAGGTTAAACAGCTTAACGTCGGTATACCTTTGTTATAGAGAATCACTGGCTGCTTCTTCTGTAAATTATGCTAAATGGTTCTGGGGTAGAGTCTGTGAGCACCTCTCTAGAGTGATTCTGAACTTACCCACTGCCTCTCCTACCCCGCCCCCTACCGATGATGTCAGCCAGTAGATCGGGGGTGGGGGAGAGGAGGCAGGTGGCTTGATAACCTTATCTCTGGTAACACCCCTCCCCCCATAGCCTTTCAGCATAATTTACAGTAAGATTAAAATTTTCTTTACAAAGAAGCAAACGGTTATGTATAAGAAATGGATGTCAATATAAGTTGTCTAACTTCTACAAAGCACCACCAGTGAAAATGATGTGGGAGATTTAATTTAAAGTTTGGTATAAGCGTCCGACCCCCTTTAATTGTACTGACTGGCAGAATAAAGGTAATTTTGTCATTTCATGTCAAATGCCATAAACAACTAATAACATGGGACAGTTTTTTTTTTTCCAATTCTCCCCAACTCTGATTTTTTTGGGCATTAGTAAGTACAACTGTCTCAAATAAAAAAACAAGCCCTTATAGTTCATAAAAGTATGTAAAATGAGTTATAGCTTTTGAAAGATAGGAAGTAAAAGATAAAAATGGAACAACATAAAACGTCTGCAGAGGGAAAGGATTTAGTACAATTTGATTTATGTAGCGTTTGCGCTCAAGTACAGTGAATGATACATCACAAACCCATAAATAATACATTCATAATTGGTATTTCCATAGTAAAGTATGTAATAAATACCACTTGTCCAACAAGACCTCTTAAAGTTCTGTCAAATATGAAGAATGATGGCTTCATACACGCAACAAAAATAAAAAAAAAATTTCAACATCAAGACTACTGTTGGACCCAAGTCTGTGGCAGTAAAATGATTAAATGTGAAGAATATGGGTTAATAATCAATAACAAGAATTTTTTTTTACAGATGATGAGCCAATTGAATTGTTTTAATCAACTGTTGATTGATATATTGGGGGGGATTTAACAATGCGTCTCAGATTCATCAGTCCCTTGCTGGAAAACACTGGTCTTTTGCATGCGACAAATTTATCACTGTGATAAACGGCGGGCACACGGCAGTGCGGGGGGAGAGGAGGAGAGCGCTGCTCACCTCTGCCCCTCTCCATAGGAATATATGGTGCACAGCGCCGTATTCCGAATAAAGATAAGACATGTCCTATCTTTCTACGGGGTACGGAGTAGTACGTGTGCGGCACCATACCGCTCCCGTTGGGCGCCGTGAGGCCATTGCGATGTATGGGGGACGTATATCAGCCGTATATACGCCCCCCATACGTTCGTGTGAATGTAGCCTAAGGCATATGGAGCTGTGCTCACCTCCTCCTCTCCCCACACGCTGCCGTGTGCCTGCCGTGCTACGGTGCGGCGGGTAACGGCAGTGTGCATGTAGCCTAAGACTGTCGGTTCCTACATAAATGCAGCTAAAGAAATGTACAGAGACCAGATCTTTATTTTCAGCTCCCGTGTCCAACTAGGACCCAGATATATGAAAACTGCTGCAATCTGCTTAAATTCGGTATTTCGGTTTTCAGGATGTGACATTTTTATCTCGGTGCACTTTGCTTCGTGATGTTGCAACATAATTATGGCAAAGCGTAGTAATAAATGTGGAGTAAACTAGGAACACACACCACCACACACACTACTTTAGATACACAATTTTCAAAAGTGTCAGACAAAATGCAACCGTGACACAATAGTGGCACAAACACATAAAAAGTATATATGCAAGCTCCATAGACACTTTCTTTCATGCAAACTTAGACAAGAAATTGTTCCAGACACAATGATATATCTGGGCTCATGTCTCTAACTGCCTGTATGTATATATACTGTATATATATATGTTTTCTATAGAAATGAAGATGAAATAAACTGGCTCTTCCTCTGCAGACTCTAAACCTGACTCTTCTCATGCAAATATGACTCTTATAAGTGCACGTTCACATGACTTTGGAAGAGATTTTTTTATAAGTAAATGGTCACACAGGTAAAACACATAAAAGAGAGAATTCTAGAATTCACATTTTATACCCTCAGTAGTTTAATAAAGAGAGATCTGGTAACTGGTTTACAGCCACAGAACATTAATTTAATCATACAGTGGGCAGAGAAACGTTTTATGCGTAGATATGATGTCTCAGTATGAGAATGCTATATGAGACATCACAAAGCTCAAGGATACAGCTAATTTTGGATTTGTTATTATGGATGTTATCCCCACACACCTGCAGCCAACAGCTAACTTTGTGGATAGAATCCTTGACCAGAGGACACTTCCTCAGCAGTGGCCACTACTGTAGAAATGTAGTATTACAAGATGACCACTGGGGTGAATGGTTGTTCTGTAATACAAGTAAGATACTAAGTCCACCAGAATGGACCCATTAAACAAATGCCGTAATAATTCAGTAATCCTGTTATATATCTGTATGTTTGTTCCTTATGTTTATTACTGAAAAATTAGGTAAAAAATATTTAAAATTCATATTCTTTGTCCTGCACTCAAGGTATGATCAGCTTACATGTGTTATACATGTATACAATGTTTCATTCAGTACTCGAGCCAGTGAATAAATCACTAATAACTTCTGTAGACTGTTACCAGAACAATAAACTTCACTATAGGAGAACTTTCCAGGTAGATAAGATGCAGGATGTGTGGGAATGTGTGTGTCACACTAATGATGGGCATGAAACTCCTTATCACACATCGTAGTGTCAGACCAAAGAGCAAAGGTACAGTGGTTTCATCTAGGAGGGATATCCGTGATGGGAAGTCGTCTCCTTCATTTCAGAAAATCGTAACTTATACTATTCATTTTGAGATTATTTTTCCATATTCGGCATCATGTCCCAAGCTTTGCAATTGGTTGGATTTTTGATGGGATTGATTGGAAGTTTAGTTACTGGAGTCACCTTGTCAAGTGAGAGGTGGAAAACATCCACTGTAAGCGGCAGCGTGATCACCTCGAACATCATCTATGAGAATCTATGGAAGAGCTGTGCTACGGCTAGTACTGGAGTCACCAACTGCAAGACCTTCGACTCCCTGCTGAATCTACCTTGTGAGTTCACTCTCATATACTCACCTTATTAATACAGGCTTGTAGACGTTACATATATCTCTCTAATGTTTCAAGTTATAATAATACATTTGGTCAAAATTGTATATTTGACACCAGTGTCTGATGTTACGGTTATGAGCAGATTTTTTTTAAAACATAATTCTATATGTATAACAACATCTCTATACAAATGCTGTATCAATCAATTATAGAACTTGAAATGTTGCATATAGTCAGGAATTAATATTTTTCGATTACCGTAAGAACTCTGTGTTCTCAACAGTTCTACAGCCGCCATTTTAGGTCATCCCTTAGTTTGTTGAGAAATAAACTATGACCAAATATTAAGAAAGATTCAGAAAAATTCATTGAATAAGATAGATGACCTGTTTTCTATATAAGACTTCATGCCTACGAATGGGTTTTACAAGTAGCAGATGTCCCCATTTTTCTCTATAGGCTCATGTACCCTGCTGTGGATTCCTTGGCCCCGTATATGAGACAACTGTCTGGGCCACAAATAATAAAGCAGGTCCTATTCCTGATTTTGCCTGATTTTGCCCCCTGGGCCGTCTTCTTCTATTGTCCTTGGCAGTGTGAGTGGTGCCGATGATAACCGGGCCACAAACAAGGGATCGCGGTTCCTTTGGGCGCGGCAAACACATATTTGTGTGTATGAAGCCTAACTGTGATCCTTGAAATGTGTCACCAAGAACAATTAAACATAATTTGTACTAATTATAATTAATTGGTCATTAATAAACATAATTTATTAATGGCCAAGAAAACCCCTTTAAGAAGCAGCAATGCCTTTATCAGTTTGGCCCCATGGGTAGGTATTGCTTCCTACACAATACAGTACTTTCTGACTTACTTGTATATACTACCAGCTCCTCCCACTTCATATACATCAGATCAGTGGGATGGACACGCTCAGATAAGATATAGTCCACAGTTCATACTGGAGTTGCCCTTTCTGTTTTTCTTTAATATATTGATTTCATCAGGAATTTTATTCATGAAAACACATGAATTAATGACCTTGTACAGTTCAATATCAGTTTCTGTAAATTATATATTTAACTGTGTGAAGTAAACCAAAAGGAAATTATTAGGGAAAAAAAAAATCGATAGATTGGAGGTTTAGGTTCAGAAGTGTCATATGAGGTCACAGCCCAATCCTGTAACTGTCAGGTAAAGTACCCAGAACAATTTACTGTATTTACTGCATGATAAATGGGACAAAGTATAAAACTGAAATGATAATAAAAAATTAATTAGTAAACCTCTCTGTTGCTTGAGGTGAATTATAAAAAAATGCCCCTCCCCTCACGAACAAATAGTTAAATACTGTGCTTAGTGGTAATATTCACTTGGGGTTCCCACAGATCACAGAATTGATAGAGATGTTGGTCACACATGCTCCCTGCAATATAACACTATTTGTAGCAGCCCAAATACATACCGTATATACCTGAGTATAAGCCAAGGCACCTAATTTAATCACTAAAATCAGGAAAACTTATTGACTTGAATATAAGACTAGGGTAAGAAACGCCACCACTTCTCTTTAGTGAAATGTCCAGCAGCCTCTCCGCACTAATAAAATGTCCAGCAGCCTCCGCTTACTAATGAAATATCCCTTTAATGAAATGGCCACTGCCAATTTTTTTTTTAATTTAAGTTTTTTGGTTGCAACCTAGGATTTGGTGTTCTAAGGCATGCTTTCAGCAGTGTTTTCCTGGGGGGGGGGGGTTTGTACCATTGTCTTGCATTTCTTATTTTTGTGACATTAACTGTGAGCTAAAAATGACATACAGGCAGTCCCCGGGTTACATACTGGATAGGTTCTGTAGGTTTGTTCTTAAGTTGAGTTTGTATGTAAGTCGGAACTGTATACTTTATTATTGTAACCCCAGTCAAACTTTTTTTGGTCTCTGTGACAATTGGATTTTAAAAATGTTGGGTTGTCATAAGAACCAGAATTAACTATAAATCTTGATTACAGACACCAGTGATAACGGTTACAGCTGTTTATTGTAGCTTAGGACTAAAGTACAGTAAATTACCAAAATTCAGAGGTCTGTTTGTAACTAGGGGTCGTATGTAAGTCAGGTGTTCTTAAGTAGGGGACAGCCTGTATTACCTTTATTCTATAGTCAATGATGTGGATACCACATATAAAATGTTTTTTTATTATGAAATAAATTAAAGAAATGTAAAATGTCTTGTATATTGCCATTTTTTTCTGAGGTGATCCATTGTTTTAATTTGTGCTAATTTGGGAAATACTTGATGATTTGATTACTTTTTGTGAATTTTTTTGGAAGATGACATTATTTTTTCCACTACAGCTTTAATCATTGGGGAATTCCTTTTGGTATATATTTTAATATAGTACATTGGGCAATTTTGGATGTGGGAAACCTAAAATGTTTTATTTATACGTGTAAATAGAAAAGGGGTGATTTGTAATCATTTTTAGGCCCCCTACAGTGTTTGAACCCTGGGTGGTCTGATCACCTATAATAAATATTGCATCACTTCTCTGTTGTGCCATAGTGTAAATCATTAATGTGTTATGCAATATATATATATATATATATATATATATATCTATGAATCCTGTTATGAGTCATTATAATTGCACTGATGTGGCGGTTATTTAAAAAAAATCTGTAAAAATTCTATAGGATTTATTTATTTATTTTGTTTGGTTAAACTTTTTATTGATTGCTGACAAAATCTTTTATTACCTTTAACGTTCTACTGGGGAACAGGAAATTGCGATCTTTCCATGGCTTCTAATAGTATTCCAAAATATTACTGGGTCTCATGACTATGAGCCTGGTACTGGTGAGATAAATGAGGTATTAAAATGGTACTTTTGGTTAGTGCAGTTGCATTGTGGGATGCTAAAAAGAACTGTCAGAGGTGCCCTGCCATGTACTATAGTGTTCGTGGTTATGGTCGGCATTAATGCACATAGCCAGAATATATTACTATATCTTTACACATATTTAGAATATGGATGATTTATAAATGGAAATGCACTAAAATTCTGACAGAATTTGCCAAAAACATCTGGCCTACATAGGCATTTTAGATACTTTTGTGCCTTAGGCGGGGCTAATTAGTAAAAGGTAAGGGCTCTGTCAAAAGACATGAGGGGGACAGGTATCTAAGTGATGTATCTCAAAAGAGGCAAAAAGTCTCAAAGTTGTTGAAGAAACCAGGAAATGTGTTGATAAATCCCAGTTTGACACTTTTGCCAAAATCTTTGCATATCCTACTATCTGTTCATAAATGCTTTCATCAGCTTTCACAATGCCCTTCTGCTATTTAAAAATGGAACAGCAGCCTAAGGCCCATTCCACACTTGCAAGTGTGATGTGCGACGCATGCTGGCCGGGACGGCACGGACCGAACGCTGCACACCGGGAGTGAACTCACACGTCAGTTCACTCCCGGTTGCAGCGCTCGGGCCATGCGTTCCCGGAAGCATGCGTTGCGAGTGTGATGCGAGTTCATCGGCATCACCCTCGCAAGGTGTGAAACGGGCCTTAGGCTAAATTCACACGAACGTTCAAACCTAAAAAAAAAAACTTCAAAAAGTAAAGAATATGGATTAAAGGAAACCTACCACTTTGTATGGCAGGTTTCCGATGGCAAACACCGGGCACCAGCTCAGGGTGACTGGTGCCGGAGCTTTTTTAGTTAGTGTTTTAAACCGCGGTATCGCGTTTATAAACACTTTTTAAACTTTATAGCCGGCGCAGGCAGGTACGCGCTCGTGCTTACCGTACACGCGGCTACAATAGGAGTGAATGAGAGCCGCGTGCACGGAAGCACGAGCGCGTACCGCCTGCGCCGGCTATAACGTTTAAAAAGTTTTTAAACCGCGATACCGCGGTTTAAAACACTAACTAAAATAAGCTCTGGCACCAGCTCACCCTGAGCTGGTGCCCGGTATTTCATCGGAAAACCTGCCACTAAAGCATGGTAGGTTCCTTAAAGTATTAATTAAAAATCCTTTTGACATCAATGTAATTGTGTGTAATGTTATGTTCATTGGCAGGCTATCCATTATGCATGTGTTTTTTGGGCGGAAAAAATGATGGAGGCTGCAGTACCTTTTCTCTGTTTGAAAAATAGTGCATGCATGATGGATACCTGCCAAACTGTCCTAACAGATTACATAAAATTTACAGTGATGTCAATGGGATTTTAATTGATACTTTAAACCTCCGTTCTTTACCTTTTTTAACAGGGTTTGAACGGCAGTGTGAACTTACATTTTTTTCCATATAAATAGACAAATTATGTAAAAAGGCACGCTTCTGTACAAGGAACCCTATAGTAATGGGAGACCTTCTATTCACCCTCAGTATTTCGGTTCTGCTACACTTCTTTAGGAAGAGCATCACATCAACCCCTGGTACAGATATGACTGGGCCAAAACCAAGAAATGATTGAGTAACCTTAGACGAGACAGTATTTTTTTTATTTGTATTATTTTGAGCTTTTAAACTAAATATTAGTTTCTTACTCTGTCATTTTCAAGCCTTCCTTGAGATAGGGAAACGTTGCGTGTAAAACTTTTGGTGAATAAATTTAGCTTCTCTGATTTTGTTTCTATTTGTATGGTACGGCCAGCCTCCTCTAGAAGCCTGCACCCTTTGTAATTTACATGTGCTACTCCAGTAAACTTTGATAAGTTTGATAACTGTTGTGGGACAATACATAAGAGACAGCAATTCTTTTAGTGTATGAAAAAATACACAACCTTAAATCTGTGGATCAGCAGGGTGATTATGGTGATCAAAATCTATAAAGTTTTCCTTTTTGACAACAAAAAAAAAAATGTATACCTATCTTGTTTTTTGTCACCATAGTCTGAGAGCCTTAAGTGAGATAACTGTTGAGGAATGTGTCAACTCTTCTGTTCTAGCTTTATGGTATAGAATTAATATTGTCCATACTTTATTAGTGCAATAATTTTTGAAATGTTAGCTCTTTATAAAATTGACAGAATTTAGAATGCGCATTAACCACGACTTATGGCAGACATTGGCAGATAAATATTTAAAGGGAACCGGTCATCAGCAATTTATCTAAAAAACCACTACTAGTATATTCTCAGGCAGACTAACACCTTCTAGTTTTTGTTTCTTTCATGGCCCAGTGTGGTGGCAATCATCCAGAAAATCAACTTTGAAATTAGATGTAAATTGGTTGTGTAAAGTCAGGGAGATGGAGAGTTAAACTTTGAACGTCTCCTCCTCTGTGATGACATCGTCATCGGACTTCAGGAGATCTGTTGGTGATGTCTCTGGATGCAGGACCATCAATGCGTGAAGGCAGCTTGCTGAGGAGAAGAGCTTGACTTCAGTGTAAAATCTCTGCCTCCTTGACTTTATACACCAGTTTACATCTCACTTCAAAGTAGATTTTCTGGATGATGCCACCATGCTGGGTCATGAAAGAAACACAATTGAAAGGGTTCATCTGCTTTGCAACATCTGTTAGTGGTTTATTAGCAATTTCTGATGACAGATTCCCTTTAATCAAATCTACACTTGGTATATATCTCTTTCTGGTGTAAGGAAAGCCAAATGCACTGAGGTGTAAATCTCTTAAAACGTCTACCAGGTATAATAAAATATGCATACTTGATATGTTAAAGGAACCTCATAGTTATAGTCTTTAGTATAGGTCATCGATATTCAATGGGTAAGGATTCAAATATCCTAATCCAATCATGAGAGGCCATTGTGCAAGGAAGAAGAAGAGGTGAGCTCTGAGCTTCACCTATATCAGTGGTTGACTCTGTGTTATCTGCAAAACAAGTGTTTTTTCTATTGTAATCCTACCTGTTATGACAGCTGAGAAATTATCACAACAAAAACATGTGCCAGTTCATATTAGTTTTAGAAGGCAATCGAAAACTGCAATATTTTAGAATAAAAAACAAAAATTGTCACATGCCAAGAGTGATACATATTATATTACCATCATTGTGGCCACATTAGCATTTATTCTTTTGCGGTTTTAACGTCCCCATTGAGGGTACATCAAACTTATTGATACAATTAGGGAGAAATAAGAAAAATACATTGGCCTTACGTGATAAATGTTGTGCAACAATAACACATACTCTATATTTTTTGGTTTGATACAGGTTCAACGATGCAAAAATCCCTTTTTAAATAAAGGAACATTGTTTCTGTGGACATACCTACCAAGACCCATAACATTATTTTATTTTTCCCATGACTGACCTGCGTGAGGGCTTATTTTTGTTGAATTAAATTAGGTTCATATTTATCTAAATTTGAGTATCACCTTTTATTTAGCTTGAGGTGGACTACACAAAATTCGCAATTTGTGCACATTTTTTTAATGTTGTTTACTGTACTGACCACTGGATTTTTCCATGTTGTTACATATGTAGGTTATGTTTATTTTTTTACTTTCTTTACTTCCTTTAATTTCTTAAATTAAAAAAATGTATTTTGTATATGGAAACTGGGATTTTTTGCATTACTTGGGCAAGGCCTCCAGGTGCCATAGAAATGATTTATAACCAACAATGCATTGCGGGATCTATTCCCTTTAATCAAATCTACACTTGGTATATATTCTATTTCTGGTGTAAGGAAAGCCAAGATGCACTGAGGTGTAAATCTCTTAAAACGTCTACCAGGTATAATAAAATATGCATACTTGATATGTTTAAAGGAGACCTCATAGTTATAGATCTTTAGTATAGGTCATCGATATTCAATGGGTAAGGATTCAAATATCCTAATCCAATCAATGAGAGGCCATTGTGCAAGGAAGAAGAAGAGGTGAGCTCTGAGCTTCACCTATTATCAGTGGTTGACTCTGTGTTATCTGCAAACAAGTGTTTTTTTCTATTGTAATCCTACCTGTTATGACAGCTGAGAAATTATCACAACAAAAACATGTGACAGTTCATTATTAGTTTTAGAAGGCAAATCGAAAACTGCAATATTTTAGAATAAAAACAAAAATTGTCACATGCCAAGAGTGATACATTATTAATATTACCATCATTGTGGCCACATTAGCATTTATTCTTTTGCGGTTTTTAACGTCCCCATTGTAGGGTACATCAAACTTATTGATACAATTAGGGAGAAATAAGAAAAATACATTGGCCTTTTACGTGATAAATGTTGTGCAACAAATAACAACATATCTATATTTTTTGGTTTGATACAGGTTCAACAATGCAAAAATCCCTTTTTAAATAAAGGTACATTTGTTTCTGTGACATACCCTACCAAGACCCATAACATTATTTTTATTTTTCCCATGACTGACCTGAGTGAGGGCTTATTTTTTTGTTGAATTAAATTAGGTTCATATTTATCTAAATTTGAGTATCACCTTTTATTTAGCTTGAGGTGGATACACAAAAATTAGCAATTTGTGCACATTTTTTTAATGTTGTTTACTGTACTGGACTTTGGCATGTTGTTACATATGTAGTGTTATGTTTATTTTTTTTACTTTCTTTACTTCCTTTAATTTCTTAAATTAAAAAAATGTATTTTGTATATGGAAACTGGGATTTTTTGCATTACTTGGCAAGGCCTCCAGGTGCCATAGAAATGATTTATAACCAACAATAGCATTGAGGGATCTAATAGGATGAGAGAGGGAGCCAATTAATTGTGGGCTCTACCCGATTATACAGTCAGTATCGGTTTTCCTTCTGAACCAGACTATTAGAACAGGTGCATCAAGACAGCAGAACATTAGCTCTGTCCTACACAGGAGATCCATGAAACTCTTAGGTTAGGCCTCCGCAGAAAAACGGCAGCCTAGCCTAAGGACCCCCCCCCCCCCCCCCCATCCCCCCTGTAAAAACCTGTATTGATCTTTGTTAATGGGTTACAATTACAAAAAAAATAAGCATAAATAACTTGGCACATCCCCTTCAATATTTTTCTTCTTATTCAGTTTGTGTTACGTTCTTTTTTTTTTGCCAGTCAGGAACGTTCTCGTTTACATTTAGTGGAGACTGAAAACCCGCACAGACCTGACAATTCTTCAAGCGGAGAGGCAGATGCAATGTTTTGGATCTAGAAAATCCTGGGAGCTCAACATCCTTGACTCCAGACTGATACATTTTATTACTGGAGCAAACTACTGAAACAAGAGAGATTTGTGCTGCTACTAGACAAGATACACATATATCCACCTCTCTCAGATTTACACAAGACTGAGTGTGAATGGGGTTTTATGATGTAAACAAGAAAATTTTCAAATGAGCTCAAACTACATCTACGGTCTTACGAGATGTGCCAAAATTCAAAGGATACTTTACTAGTAAATGTGATGGGACTTGATCCCTATAGCACTTGGCGCACTTTGGAAAGTAGCAATCAAAATTACAAAACTAGTTACAGAGCACTCATCATAGGAGTAACAACATACATCAAATTTTGAAATCTGGATAACAAAACAACAAAAAGCAACATTTTACATGGCATGGGCAGTAAATGGGGACTTTTGTCTGCCCTGCTAGTGTTTTGGTCTGCAATGCATGATAAATTGCCCTCATTAAGGGTTGTCGTAGTGCACATACATACATACAGATGACCACTACTCTTCCGCTCTGCAGCATAAATGTTTTAGGGATTTTGGGTGCTAACAGTGGAATCTCTAGTGACCCTACATTCATTGCCTACCTAACCCCTAATAGATCTAATAAAAATAATGAATTATAATAACGCCTTGTTTATTGTCTCACCTACAGCTTATATCCAAGCATGCCGGGCCTCATGATCATCTCTCATCATCCTGGGTCTATTTGCTTGTATTATCATCTGTTTGGATTGAAGTGCACGAAATTTTGAAGTAGCAGTTGAACACACCAAAGAAAGATAGCTCTTTCTGGGGATTGATCTTCATTTTAGCAGGTAATGTATTGAGTATATCACATCAATATGGAAACAACAAATCAACTGTATATACCCTGTACGCTATCCTAACTCCACATCAACTGTTTCCCGTGATGCCCTATGCTAGTTACACTTCTGTATGTACCCCTGTCACCTTTTCTAACCATGTAAGTATATACAATATTTATCCAATTCTCATGAAGGCATCTTATTTGGGTATGTGTATTCAGACATTTCTGTTGACAACCTTAAGTTTAAAGGGAACCTATCATCAGGAAGGTCATTTTACATGATAGCTTCCAATAGCCTCTGACATGTTGATTTCAAATATGTGTTTTGTCGTGCAGCTTTTTAATATATTTTTTTAAATTAGCAGCAGTTTGTATGTGGCACAAGTTATCTTCTCATCAATTTCTCCTCCCTTCATCCTCACTCATCACCCTCCCCCTCCCTCAGCCTTCCTTAGCCTCCTGCTACCTCCTCCCACTTATATCAGCTTACTAGCAACTCTCATTTTAATTACCCAAATGCACGGCAAAAGCATTTTAATCAACGTGCTATTAGAACCTGTCACCAAGTAAAAAATGACCTTCCTGATTGACGGTCCCTTTAAAACTGGTATTGTATGTATGTGAATGGGGTTTTGATGATGAAACAAGAAATTTTCAAATGAGCTCAAACTACATCTACGGTCTACGAGATGTGCCAAAATTCAAAGGATACTTACTAGTAAATGTGATGGGACTTGATCCACTACACGGCCACTTGGAAAGTAGCAAATCAAAATTACAAAAATGTTACAAAGCACTCATCATAGGGTAACAACATACATAAAATTTGAAATCTGGATAACCAAAACAACAAAGACGACTTTTACATGGCCATGGGCAGTAAATGGGGACTTTTGTCTCTGCTCCTGTAGTGTTTGGTCTGCAATGCATGATAATTGCCCCATGAGGGTGTCGTAGTGACATACATACATACAGATGACCAAACTCTCCCTCTGCAGATAAATGTTTTAGGATTTTGGGTGCTAACAGTGGAATCTTAGTGACCCTACATTCATTGCCTACCAACCCTAATACAGTGGTGGCGAACCTGTGGCAGGGTGACAGAGGCGGGCACCGGAGCCCTTTGTGGGCACTTGGGCCATCGCCAAGACACCAGCAGGATATCAAAGTCTTCACTGCAGTCCAAGCAACTAAAGTGCTGGTCAGTGATCTTTGAAATTGACTTCGCTACTTGGGACTGTAGGAAGAGACGAGAATTGACAGGGTCGAATTATTTTTGGAGGACCTCCTGCTGGCCCCACGATTCTCTGTGTACAGAGGGACACTGGAATGAAGCTAAAATGATAAAAAAAATTCCATCTTTCTACTGTGTTGCTGTCCTTAGAGGCCAATATGCTTGAAAGTTGCTGAACAGGGAGCAATAAGTTACTGCTTTCATTTTTGGTTGGCACCTCGCGTGTTTTGGGTTGTAGTTTGGGCAATCAGCCTCTAAAAGGTTCGCCATCACTGCCCTAATAGATCTAATAAAAATAATGAATTACTGCTTTGTCTGTCTCCCACAGCTTATATCCAAGCATGCCGTGCCCTCATGATCATCTCTCTCATCCTGGGTCTATTTGCTTGTATTATCTCATTGTTTGGATTGAAGTGCACGAAATTTGGAAGTAGCAGTGAACACACCAAAGGAAAGATAGCTCTTTCTGGGGGATTGATCTTCATTTTAGCAGGTAATGTATTGAGTATATCACATCAATATTGGAAACACAAATCAACTGTATATACCCTGTAACGCTATCCTAACTCCACATCAACTGTTTATCCCCTGTGACCCTATGCTAGTTACACTTCTGTATGTACCCCTGTCACCCTTTTCTAACCATGTAAGGTATATACAATATTTATCCAATTCTCATGAATAGGCATCTTATTTGGAGTATGTGTATTCAGACAATTCTGTTGACACCCTTCAGTTTAAAGGGAACCTGTCATCAGGAAGGTCATTTTTACATGATAGCTTCCAATAGCCTCTGACATGTTGATTTCAAATATATTTTGTCGTGCAGCTTTTTAATATATTTTTTTTTAAATTAGCAGCAGTTTGTATGTGGCACAAGTTATCTTCTCATCAATTTCTCCTCCCTTCATCCTCACTCATCACCCTCCCCCTTCCTCAGCCTTCCTTAGCCTCCTGCTACCTCCTCCCTGCTCCCTACCAAAAAGGACGACCGAATTAAAAAAAATAATAATCCAGAAGTAAGACATTTGCAGCAAAAACTATTTCAACCTAAAATGTTATTATATTTTGGATTATTGGAGTGTTACAATATATTACTGTAAAACTAAGCGTGAATGGTCAAGGAATATATTTACAGTGGGGAATTTCCTTGGATCACCAAACATTCAGTTTTCTCTTGTTTACTTTGGAACAAACAGAAAAACTTTCTTATAAAAGTAGAGAAAGTGTACGGTAATTTATGTCTTCTGTAGTCTGTCCATCATCCCATGTGCGGCTCCTAGAACGGCTCTCGGTTTATGAACGCTCCAGGATTTATTTTTGCTTGAGCCCTGTGACAATGCTATAAATTACAGATTATACACAAATAAGACTGTGCAGGCGAGAACAGACATGGCTGACTTTCTGAGTGATTTAGATGCTGGATGCGGCCAGTGCCAGGTACAAGAAAAAGCTGAATAATGTTTGATAAATATTAAAGAGAGCAGGAAAAAAAGAGCATTTCATTTTAAGTGACATATAAATGATGCATGTATTCCTCCAAAGTGGTATCTGTTACCACATAGAACGTTACATTCAGGATCTTATATTCAGGATGGGGCTGAGCAGGGGTGGATGAAGACCACCATGGACCCTGGGTTGTATGAATAATATAGCCCCATAAGTCTGGAATCACCTCCTACATATGGTACTAGAATCAGGATTCTTGGGGAATGGAGGATGCGTTCCTTCTGTCTGCTTTCAGTCTGTGGTTTTAAGACCTTTGGGGGACCTTCAAAGGTCCTGAAATGACTCTTGTGTACATGTGTATTGAGAGCAGGAACAGATGTACAAGGATTTCATGGGTAAAAGTCCTTCACATTATATAATCATGGCTAGCTTAGGTGGCCATGGGCCCTCTAGAAGGCTTGGGCCCCAGGCTACCCCCCAGACAGCCTATATATAATATAATCCATTACTGGGGCTGAGCCGCAATACTAGACTCGTCACGTCGTTCTTATACCGAGCACTGTAAAGCTTGTGTTTTTTGGATTTTATGCTTCTACCTCTGGTGCTCTACTTTTCGTAGATCAGGATCTAACCCCTTAAAGGGGTTGGCCACTTATTTAAAACTTTAACAGGGACAGTACCACATAAGACAAACCACTTGTATATACTATAAGATAATGTTATATAAGGTGATGCAACATATTATATGAAATGTAGAATGTATCTGACTCATGTATATAAACATTGGCTTCGGTGACTGTGTACCCATGACTACTATTTGATTAGTAATCACACATAGCCAGGCATAGTGGTATACACTGGTATACAGTGAACACAATGACAACATACTATACAATGCCGTAATCTGAAGTTGTATAATCTATTATTATTCTGTTGTCTAGGGGTCTGTTGTCTAGTGCCGGTCTCCTGGTATGCAGCCTCTATCACTCAGCAGTTTTTTAACCCTCAATATGTCGGAATAAAGTGAGTATGTTTTTACATAATAATATAAAAAATGACTGATGTTATTTAGTATTGCATCACAATTACATGGATTTATTTATCAATACTTATTTTTATGGTGTCTGCTCAATATCCTGTCCTATGTAACGCCAGTCCCTTATAAGTCAAATGCATTTGTATGCAGGTATATATAGCAGCCTCCACTGGGGCAGGGCTCTCCTCCTAAATACACAAGACTCATAAGCTATGTGTTTGGTATACACATATGGTAGTAGTGTAATGGAAAACAACAATGGCCCACATTTATCAAAAACAGTGCAAATTTCACTATGTGCAGTTTGCATGTGTAGTGTGCAGGGTGCGCCAGATCCATGAATTGTGGCACATGTTCTGCATGAATCTGGCACCCCCTGCACTGCCCCAACAGAGTGAACCAACTAGTTTTTGTTGCACCTTTAACATGGGGCGTGCAAAACACCTCTCTCGTACTCTGCATGTTAAATGTGTCGCACAATCCGACGGTGCACTGGAACGGCCGTTTATGTGCATACATTTGTGTCGCATCGGGTATAGTGCATCCATGACACAAATGGGTCACGTGCGACCCATATGTGGTGCTGACACTTCTTAAATACATGTGCAAGCAGTTTGCAGTACAAATAACAAGCAAAGTCTGACAGAAAAATGACGCAGCAGCTGACATCATAGTTTGTGCACACGGACACATGAAGTAAGAAAAAGACCTGACCGTGGCGTCTGAAAGGTGAGTACTCAGTTTATGGTGTTTTATATACGCAGAGTGGGTTTATACTCGAGTATATACAGTAGACAGACAGACAAAGACAGACAGACACAGACGGACAGACATAGTTATATTAATACTGTACCATATTTTAGGTATGAACTCGGATCTGCACTTTACATTGGATGGGCTGGATCTGTTCTAGCTATTATTGGTGGTTCTCTTTTGTGCTGTTCGTTCAAGAAAAAGAAAAAGACTGGTAAAAAAGGGTAAGTTTAATTAATATAAGCGTATATCTATATATCATGTTGAACTTTTTTTGGCAGTAATGTACACACTGCATAACTTTCCTTTAGAATCAATCTTTTTACATGTATTTAAATTATGGATTTTTAAAAAAAATCATATGAATCAAAGTGTTATGATGGTATCTTTGTGCACACTTCCCACCTCGTGTGCCCGCTAAAGAGAGACACATACTTATGGCA
This sequence comes from Engystomops pustulosus, assembly GCA_019512145.1. Taxonomy (NCBI): domain Eukaryota; kingdom Metazoa; phylum Chordata; class Amphibia; order Anura; family Leptodactylidae; genus Engystomops; species Engystomops pustulosus. The sequence continues at coordinate 31,589,869 of CM033643.1, read as the reverse complement.
ATGCGCAGAGGCTCATGAGGGGAGCTAACAGCTAGCTGTATTACTTTTACATTTAGCACCGGATGCAGAGTTAAAGGACATCAACCAACAGGATGATGGATTGTAAACCAAACACACTTACTTACTGGTGTGTGCCTCCTCTGGCAGGATCCACCCGTCCCTGGTTTTTACAAAAAAATTCTCTTAAAAGTATGCAAATGAGGTGTTAGAGGAGCCTGGAACCCCTCGGCTTCATTTGCACAATTTTAAAACCTTTTTTTCTTAAAAACAAGGGCACAAGAAGCTTAAAGAAAACCTGTCACCTCATCCACATAAATCATCTTTATCTCATATTACCTGGCATCAGAGGGGAACGTGTCCTGTTCAACCAGCCCCTCCCATCTACTCCTCCCCATGCCTAATGCCTCCTTACTATTCAGCAGTTTATATCACGTGACCAGAGTGACATCATCTCAGGTCCTTTAGCCTCCAAACATTAGCAAACGGTACCCCATGAATGTATGTATGTGATTACATGAAGTCACAGTAGCTTCCATGGACTTCTACTCCTTTCCATCCTCCATGGAGGCTACTGTGATTTTATGTGATCACATACATGGTGTACAGTTTTCTATTGTTAGAAGGCTAAAGGACCTGCAATAATGTCACTCTGGTCACATGACTTGAATGTAACAAAAGGCACTGTGTAAAAAAATTGACACAATATTTCCTTAAGTAATTGGAGCTTTATATGTCTGTAGTTGAATATTAGCAGACCGTCCCTAAGTAATTCTTATGGTTATACAGATGGCATGGCACATTAGTATCAAGTCGGACACATATGGAGGCTCAGTAAGGAACCTACTGTATCATGGCCATGTATATCTTACAGATGTATCTGTACACCCTGATAGCACATGGATGCTTTTATTCTATCTTGCAGTGGCTATACATACAACTACAACAAGTCACCAGATGATGATTTCAAACAATTCAAAGAGATGAGAGAAAGTACTTCAACTTCCCGAGCTTACGTCTAGTCAGAACCAGGACCCGCCTGCAGGAGCCACATTTCACCGTTTTATACTGAACCTTTATCTGTTTAATATTTGGATCGATGTGCTGTTTTATATGTGCACCCCATTATGTACTGTGGTACACCCAGACATAGTAGGGCACACTGTGATGAGAATCCAGCATATGTTGTTTTGTATATGTTGACTGTTTCTGTATTTGTATGACATTGCTCATATTTGGGGACCAGTAAAAGTTCTTATTCAGATACATAATGGAGGTTTTTTTTACCTTTAACAAACATGGGGGTAACAAAACAATTAGACTGACTCCTTGGGGCAGTCTATGTCTTTGGAGCTTTGGGTTTTGGCCTTACATAAATCTGCTGGCATTGTTCTTATGCTATGGGGGTGGTTTGTGACAGTCGCACAAAAAGTTGCAAAAAACATCAAAAGTCGCAGCACATAGACCAAAGGGGTATGAAGTCAATTTGCCCCAAGAATTGTGCTTAAATGGAAAGTCCTTATACATGAACTCAGCCCTGTTGTGAAAACTTGGCTATGCAAGTTGAACTGTCGCCAAGCTTCCCTGCCTGTGAACACCTCCTCCCATGTGATTGACATCATGCACTGGACTTCAGGAGCTCTGGTCAATGATGTTCATGGACGAAGGACCGTAATTACATTGAAGAGGTGTTCTAGGGCAGGGAAAGCTTGACTGCAGTGTTAAACTCTCCGCCTCCTTGACTTCATAAAACCAATTTACATCTCACTTCAAAGTTGATTTTCTGGATGATGCCACCGCCCTGGGCCATGAAAGAAACATCATCTAGAAGCTGTTCAGCAATTTGACAACATACTGGTAGTGGTTTATTAAGCCAATTTCTGATGATAGATTCCCTTTAAAGGAAATCTACCACTAAAGTTAAGCTAAATTAAACTACAGATACTGACCTATACTCCTCTTTACCTTGAACCCAGCACTCGTCTGAATTCATGCCTCTTGCGTGAGGTTGAGGTGAGGTGACGTCACGCGAAAGGCATAAAAAAAAGGGCCCAGAGCTGTTTAATTTAGCTTAACTTTAGTTGTAGATTTCTTTTTTATGAATTTGGTGCAAGCTAGGTCTATGTCTAAGTGACTTTGCATTGTCCTATGTTCATTTGGAGCAATGGAAAGTCAAAAAAAAGGGCACCACCACTATGGCAAGTTAAGCCCTATCGACAGGATAGGGCCTAACTTGCTGATCAGTGGGGGTCTCAGTGCCGACCCCTCGACGCTCCATAAGAGTAATGGAGCAGACAGCTGCGCATGACCGTTCTGCTCCATTAATCTTTACGGAGCTGATGGAGATCGGTGAGCACGGCACCCGTCAATTTCAGTCAGCTCCATAGAGATTAATGGAGCAGAATGGTCATGCGCAGCCGTCTGCTCCATTAGTCTGAGGAACGGCGACCGGTCCGTCGGACCCCTCGTTTTCGCGATCTGCGGGGGTCTCAGTGCCCACTGATCCTGTGTATAGGGCTTAACTTGTCTTCGTAGGAATCCCCTTTAAGCATGGACCCAGAGGTATAATGTCAGATTCTACATACAAAACCTGTATCAGCACATACCATTTGAAGTTCTCCTTGTTTTAAAGGGACCATTGGTACAACAAAAGGCAAATAGCAACAAGCATCATTATAGCGGTAGTTTAGTAGAAGTTGCAATTTGGTTTCGGTGCCTAAGACGGCCTGAAGGTAATTGTGCCACATGGGAAGAAATTTGCATTATTAACAGCACAGGGTAAGTGGTTGCTGATTTTGTATTAAGGTCCAGTAGCTTAAAGTTATATGAAAATGCAATCCTGCTCCCCCGCATGGTCCACTTTCACATACTGGAGTTCCAACTTTGTTTGAAAGACAATTTTCTAAGAACTTTTTGATATCTGGATAGATTCCATGATGTTCTTTGATGTACTTATTTCTAAAATTTTTCCCAGCAAACCCTCTCCAAAGGTTAGTATTATTGGTTAATTCCAGGTCATGATGAAAAACAATTGGTGCTCTCAATGATTCAGCTGCAAAGATTTTTCATATGATTCCAACTGGGACCAAAACCCTTCATTGGGTTCAATTGATGGTCGTACTGCTTTCACCATCTGCAAGGGAAAAACATAGCATATTTACATAAGGCTACATTAACACGATGTGAATTCACACGTAGCATGGCGGGCACACATCGGCGCCGGTGAGAGGAGGAGCTGCTCACCCCCGTCCCTCTCCATAGTGATATATGTCACACAGTGCTGTATTCCGGGGAAAGATAAGACATGTCCTATTTTTCTCCCGGCTATGGTGCCGCACGTGTGCTGCATCGTACCTCTCCCGTACGTCGCCGTGGCCCATTGCCGTCTATGGGGGGCGTGTATATGGCGGCCGTATATACCTCCACCATACAGCTGTGTGAATGTGCCCTTAGATTGTAAAAGAAATACCTCCAAACTGTAAAGTCATTCATTTTACAAGGTAAATATTTCTTAAAGGGGCTTTCCACATTTAAGAAATTAATGACCATCAATATCAAGTTGAGGTGGTGGTGGTGGTGGTGGGGGGTTGTGCTACAGTTCCTGGGGCTGCCCACTACCGTAAGTCTTTTTTAAATGCTAAACATCGTTTTTACAAATAGTAATTATATAAAATGAGAAGTCAATGCTACAACTGTTAAAACTTATCTCCGTAGAATAGCTCAACTTGATGTTGGATGATGCAACCGTGTCGTTCAGTTACAGCCATGAAATGGACTCTTGTCTCTTCACAGATAATCATGAGATTACTGTACCTGGAAGGCGTCCTTGAGTGACATATTCCTATGTTTTATCAGGTAGGCAATACAGATAGTGGCAGATCGGCTTCGCCCATGTTTGCAGTAGACCAGACACTTCCCGCCACTTTTTATAGTGCTGTCTATCAGCTCCACACACTGGTCAAAGTAATCTGAGAGGTTCTGCAGCGGATGATCGAACACGGGGATACGGAGTGTACGGAGATGGAGGTCTGGGAATGGCTGTCTCCTGGAGACGTTAATACAACAAGTCACCCCTTCTTCCATGAGGAGATCCTTCTTGCAGGCTGCTCTCACATTGCTGATCATTAGGGACTCTGTCACTTTATACAGCTCTGACATGTCTTCTGGCATTACAAAATAAAATTATAATAATACTGATAAAAATATCAAAAATCTTGATGTTATACTCATGAAAAATTCTTGGTCTTGTAAACGCACCACGGACTCCAGCGATCTCCTTCCCGAGCCTCATAGGGGATATTTTAAGATCCTGACCTCTGACAAGTGCCCATCGCTATGCAGAAGGAGCCTGACAGTTAAAAATAGAGAGAAGAACATCACTTCATAGGGAAACTCTAGAAGTCTGCACACAAGAAAATTGGGTTTGCAACCAATCACATAAACATATATAAGTATATAGGTAATTATAAAGGGAATGAATATTTTTGTGATTATATAAATTATTATTGTTTTTGTTAAAACAGCTCAGAATAACAACTACTCCCACCAGAAATACTGTAAAGTCTGTATAATAAGAAATACAAATGAACTAATTGTAATATATATTCAGGCCCCTCAGGTGAGGGGGTCACTTACTTTCTTCTTACTCGTCAAGTGAATACACACAAATTGCAATTAAACAACTAAATACAATTGTTGCGCAGCACTGAATGCAGTAGCTGTAGTTTGCACGGTACATTAATAGCTGGGGTCAGCAATGCAAAACCGATAGTAAAGGCAGTAATGGGAACTGGCAGCTGCCCTCATTCAAGATGGCGGCCGGCGCGTGTGACGTCACTACCCAGCGACTATGGCCATAACGATCCGCCTGGCTTCTTAGAAGGAGGTAAGCCGTCGCACACTGACGTCACGGGTATCTATGGAAACAAGTGGTACAACTAACTAAGCGCATGGTGAATGAGGGAATGACTAGACAGGAGATGGTTTACCCGCTAATAACTGATGAGGTAACGGATCTGCACTCATCCGTCATAGCTGCAGGCTGCAGTCATCACTGATGCACGGAGATTTTATCATATAAAGCACAATTGCTGGGGCATGCTGGGAGTTGTAGTTCTGGGGTCCCTGGTTGTAGATACATGTATTAGTACACAGTATTTTGGGTTTTTATACTTTATTCCTAATAATGGTATATGCATAGTGCTATTTACGTGTGTTTAGTCAATGCTAATCAGTATTCAGTTTACAAACTAATTATATATATATATATATATGTAATATATACAGTAAAGAGTACCAAAGCAGCACAACAAATATTATATAAGTGGGTGCAAAGCCCAGGGATTTGACCCATCAGTAAACAAATAATAATAAAATATGGACACTTTGGAATAAAAATAATTTTATATTTTTTCTCTATTTTGGGGTGCTTTTAATCTGTATCTATTCTTATATATAATCTTGTGTATATATATATCTTCAGTATGTGAATATCCCAAATGCAGTGAATTTTAACACTTCTCCAGTATGATTCTTTCTCAATCACATTGGGGGGTGTTTCTTCACTATTTATTGTAATATCCGTGCGTATATTCTGCAGATTATATAAGCTCCTCCCAGCAAACACACAGGTAAGTGCTCAACTGCAAGAGCCTATACTCCCTCCCTATGACATGTTTTGGCTGTGAATACGGCTTCATCAGGGGTCATGGACTATAAAGAAATATAATGGGGCACATTTACTTAGGGTCCCGCAACCGCATTTTCGTCGGGTTTCGCGTTTTTTTTTCTGTTTTGCCATGAACTGCCCCAGGTTTTTGGCGCACGTGATTGGATTGTGGCGCATCGGCGCCGGCTTGCATGCGCTACAAATCAGGGGGCGTGGACGTCTGACAACACGACTGATTTAGACAAACCACGGTATTTAAAAAGCATGTTGTGTCGCAAGAACAGCACTCACATACACCGGGAAGAAGAAGACGGATGGGTAAGTAAATGTGCCCCTATGTGACTGAATACATAATTAGGACCGTGTTCACCCTGCAGGTCCACTGACCGAACAGAACGATGGACATTGGGGCACATTTACTTAGGTCAGTTTTCTGTCGGACTTTGCACATTCTTTTAGGTGCAAACTGCTTGCACATGTATTTGTCTGCACCACATTTGTGTTGCATGTGACCCTTTTGTGACGCGGCTGCACTAGGCATCATGCAACACAAATTGCATGATTTGCTTTTTGGTGCTCCATCGGACCGCATTTATTATGCATAACCTGACAGAAGTGTGTCTCACATGCCACATGTTTTGAACGGGCGCCAGAAATAATTAATCTGGCGTACCCTGCACTATGCATTTGGTGCAGTTTGCACTACTTTTAGTAAATATGCCCTATTATGGCTATATGTGCATGCAATGGGTATTATGTATACATTTTAAGCGCAGAGAATACATAAGAGAAGTTTATTACAATATTTGTGTATGGGATTTATCCAAACCCAATGGATTTATAATTTGGAAAGGTTTAGTTAGGGTGAGGGAGTTAGAGTGTCACAGCTCTGAGCTACTACCTCGCCTTTCAGCATGTGAATACATAGCATAATAGACTCTCAATGTGTCACACTTGGCGCTTGTGTTGCGTTTATAATACTAAAAACCAAATCAGCAGATGGTTTGTATGATGGGGGCAGTATAGAGGAAAAGAGAAGAGGATCTAGGACTGAGCCCTGAGGAACCCCGACACTGAGAGGAAGAGGAGAAGAGAAAGATCCAGGGTCAGAGAGATAGGAAGAAAACCAAGAGAGTGCAGTGTCCTTTAGGCCAATGGAACGAAGCATCCTGAAGAGGAGCTGGTGGTCCACAGTATCAAACGCTGCCGATAGATCCAGAAGAACGAGGAGAGGATAGTCACCTATGGATTTTGCAGTGAGGAGATCATTGGAGAATTTAGAAAGGGAAGTTTCAATGGAATACATAGAGCGGAAACCAGATTGTAGGGGTCGACATTGCACTAGTGAGACAACCCCTCTAAAGATTTGCCAAATTTAGCAAACTTCATGTGACAACATGATAAATTTAGAGCAAATTTTGACAATGCTTTTTCTACCCAATGGTTTTGCATTTGTTTTGTCTGCTGATCCTGATGATGATATAAGGTGAACTCTCACTTCCCGACCCTAGTCACAAGCCTCTCACCTAGTCAAACCAGTTCTCTACACTGTACTGAGGAGACCCAATCAAGTCGAAACAGTGCTTTTTACAGTTGGGAGTCTGTTCCTTCTGGAATAGATATACTGGTTTGGTTTTAATCCTGCATCACGTCAAGGGAGCTCCCTTACAAGGTAGCTAAAAGAGACGTGGTTTTCCTTATCCCATCCTGGAAAACTTTGCATATATTCCCACAATCGCACTAGTGGAGTATCCTTGGCTATAAGACTCCATACGCCTACATGGCGGCCTTAATTGGCAGTCTCTGTAAGGAGAACTCTTATGTATTTAAGAAGTGTCAGTGACACATTTGTGTCCAATTACTGCATTGAATGTGCCGTTCTGGTGCACAGTTGGACTGTGCACCACATTTATCATGCAGAGCCCGACAAAAGTGTGACGCACACCCCATGTTAGACGTGCACCGAAAAAAAGGTTGGTGGCCTCTATTGGAGCTGTGCAGGGGGCGCCAGATTCATGAAGAACGGGTGCCAGAAATCTGGAATAACCCCCCTGGACTATGTGCAGTTTGCACTGTTTTTGATAAATGAGGGTCAGTAGTTCTGTATTTTATAGACTAGATAGATGAGTGTGAATAGGACTGGGTACAAACAATATGAACACAATGCTAAATATATGGAAGGGAGAATGAGCAGTATCTCCTCCTGCAAGACAAGGTAGGAAAATCCCTTTTGGTACACTAGCTGGTATCTCTTTGCCTTGTAAACACTGAAAGCCATAGATAAAAACCCTACGTAATAAATTACATATTGCAGAGTTTAATTCAGGGCTTTGAACTGTGGTTTTAATTATGGTGATGCCTTATTTTTGCCAGGGGGTTAATGATTAGTTAAAGGCTTGTTCACACAGTGCTTTTTAGAAGAAAAAGTTTATCTAAAACAACCCACTGATTTTAATTAGGAAAAATGCCCTGAATGAAGAAAAAAAAACAGCAGAAGTTATTCATACAAGTCCGATCTGCAAAAAAAACTATAGAGAGCAAAGCAGTCGTCTGTTTTTCGATCCGGCTTATCTCCATATTACGCGCTGTCATTCTGTGTATATATAATAACAGGTTCGCAGTGAGCGTTTACCAATGAGAAGCCATGCTGATTAATGCGACCTGTTACCGAGCTCTTCTGGTAATTAATATCATTTGTCTTCATAAAAAGTTTTGCTGGGGATTGATTTTTGCAGATGTTCAGAAATCAAAGAATGTAACAATGCAGCATATACTCGATAAATGAGTAATGTAGTCACCGGAGGTAAACGGAGAACTATAACTACCGGCCCATTCCGGGACAAGCCTTAGGAGGTGCATGTGATTTTGGGCAGGACGGGTTTGACATATGATGATGTGGGCTTCTTACCTCCTCTAGCGAATGTGTAAGAAGTGAAGATGTCACAGTTGTGTATTTTGTAATCTTATATTCTTTCATGTACAGATCCTTTTAGAGGAGAAGACATGTTAGAGGCCCATAGTGATACCAGGTCACTGGAAGAAGATGACAGCCTGGAAGAACAATTGGCAAACCTAAAGTTGGATAAAATTGAAAAAGTTGTAGAGGCGAGTGAACCAGATGAGCCAAATCAGGAGACGAAGAAGGAGGAACCAGAGGGCAATGGTATCCCTGAGGCCCTGGATGGTAAAGAAGCCTTGGTGGGATTAGGTCTTCAAGTAGACTTGGATGGACAATTACATTGGGGTCCAGAAGAAGATCTGGAAATTCAGCAGTGGTCTGACGGCTCCAGCTATAAAGGACACATGGCCATGGATTTAAAGAGAGGATTAGGGGAGTTTAAATGGGCCAATGGCGAGGTTAGTACCAGACAAAAAAAACTATAAAAAATAGCTGGGGGACGGTGCTTAAAGGTAAAGGAAACCTAACACCACGATTCTACCTAAAAAGGTAGAACGGATGGTAGGCGCATGTATGGGACGTGAGGATAGCCCTTTAAAGAGCTAACCCTCACATCCCCGATATCCTTTTAAAATCTTAATTGCCCTAATATGTAAATTTTGTAAAGCAACTACCCCAGTAGCCTCTTTACTTCTCCTACCCTGAAATCTGCGGCGCGCAGCTCCTCGTAGCTGTGCGCCCCCGCCCGAGAAGCTGGCCAGGCCAGCAGCTGCATGGTCACTGCTCCAAAGCTGGAGCTACTGCGCATGCGCAGAACTCCGGCTTCTTCGGACGAAGATCTCAGGGTAGGAAGAGCAACGAGGCTACTGAGGCGTGGAATAGCAGCGATGTGTAGCCTCATGTCCAGCTACTCCACGCCCCAGTAGCCGCTTTACAAAATGTACAAATTAGTGCAATAAAGATTTAAAAAAGATAGCAGGGACGTGAGGATTAGCTCTAAAAATGGCTATCCTCATATCCCATACAGGCACCTACCACCAGTTCTACCTTTATAGGTAGAATCGTGGTGGTAGGTTCCCTTTAAAATATATTATAATAAAGCCTTGAGTTTCTATTTGATCATGGGCCATACACAGTGGGGCACACTTACTAAAGGTCGCACGCTGCACTTTTGTCGGACTGTGCACATTCTCCTAAAACGGCCTGCACAGGTATTCAAGAAGTGTGTGCGCTGCGACTGTGGCTCACTCAAACCTTTTGCGCTGGCTTTCTTGCGATACAAAATAGGGGATGCGCTGTCGGTCCGACTGATTCGGACCGAGCGTTGTTTTTAACTTTCAAATTGTGTTGAACCCCCTATTTTAAAGGTGCACCACAAAAAAGTTGGTGAACTCTGTCGGACATGAGCGGGTAAGCGACAGATTAATGATTTCTGGCGCACGATCTTAGTGAATCACCCCACGCAGAATTATACACAGACAATACACTTTCAGTACTCGAGTGGCTTTGTTAGTAAATGAGCCCCAATGTACATTACATTTATGGGGATGAAAGCAGGTGGGTTATTCCCTTACAGATAATGTGATAATGACCTGTATATTCTTACCATCTAGACCTATGTCGGTGAATTTTACAAGGATCATCATCATGGAAGAGGGATTTATGCTTGGCCCGATGGTTGCAGGTTCACCGGATCTTTTTATCTTAGCCGTAAAGAAGGTTACGGGACCATGACATTTCCTGATGGCAGAAAATATCAGGTACAGATGTAGGAGCTCACTGTATACATGGATAACATATTATATAGTCAAACTGTTACACCTACCTAAACATCCCCTTCTGTCGTGTTCCCCTATTGAAAGCTCTTTTCTGTTGTTCTCCTCCAGGTTGTATCTTTAAGGGAAATCTACCATCAAACTCCATTATGATAAACCAGTGACACTCACTTATAGACCCAGGCACTGGGACTGTGGTAATCTTCTTATATATGTTATCCATGGCCTTGTTCCTTCTAAAATTAACTTTTAAAATTATGCTAAGGAGTACTAGGAGTGCTAGCTTTAGATAGAGACCGTATCAGACTAGCCTAGTGGTTAGAGTGCCGCGAATGCACTAGAACAGGCTGTGTCTCCGTCTTATGAGATAGCTGTATAAGCCTCCCATTAACATCTGTCAGATTCCAATAGTTATCGACGTCTATCAGTCTGAATTTGGGGTCTGACCTTGGTTCTTTTTAAACACTTATATATAGTTTAGGAGTCTCTATCATTTTACCATTATATTTGAATAAAAGTTAGGTTTTAACTAATAGTTGTACTCTCGTTATACCCACAGTGAAGTGGTGGGTTCTGAGGGAGCAGGAGGGGGGTAAAATAATGTAAGAGACTATGAAGCTGCAGTATGGAGGGGCTCTGGAAACACCCCCCAGAGCACTTATGTCTCATTAGCATAATTTGAAAGTTGATTTTTAGAAGGAAGGAGGCCATGGACTACAAACATGATAAGATTATCACAGTCAATGTGCCTGGACCTATGAGTAAGTGCCTCTGTTTTATCATGCTTGATTGTAATGGTAGATTTCCTTTAAAAAAGCTTTATCTCATTCAGAACAAGTTCACATCCAGCTACTATTTCCTCATTAAAAGAGGTTCTGTTGATTCCTGAGAAAGTATCATATACCCTAAGTGCTGGTATTTAACTGATCTGCATTTTATGTACACAGTATTAGGTCTCATACACATTAACATGTGAATTTTGCAGGACACAAGCAGGGGAACACGATCTTCTGCTCGCGGCCTGTTAGTGGTGGCGCACGAAACCTCAAAGTGCATGCACCGCTCTGTTAAACCGCATGCATTTTTTTTTTCTCCCAATATATTCTGGACTTTTCCGTAATTATATACTGTGATTGCGGAAAATACTCTGCTTTCTCTCCTTCGGTGTAACGAATCATCAGGGTGTATAGATGTGACACCTCTCACTCTCTTCTTTTGGCAGGGGCTCTACAAGGCAGATCTCCGCTTTGGACCAGGCATTGAAAGTTACATTGACGGCTCTCAGGATGTTGGCATCTGGATGGGTCAACATTTGTTCAGGCTGTGTACTCTCATGCCTGGATCCGTCTCCATGTCTTCTTTCCCAGAGCTTTCTCCTCATTGGTGTGAGGATCGAGGTAATAAAGACTATAAATCTTTAGAGGCTCCACATGGACAGTCAAAGGATCCATTTGATTTTCGATACAAGATCCTCCTGGAAGAGGACAGCTTCACGCTCCCTGATAAGATCTACTCCTACTCATTGGATACAGACCACCTTCCCATCACTCGCTCTCAGCACACAGAGTTTGACAGCTTCTTCTATAGAGACGGTGACAAACAAGAGTCTGATGATGCCACATGTCACAGTATACTCTGTGCCAGTAGTATGAAGGACATCTGTCTGCATGTGATCAAACACAGGTAAGACTAGTAAACCCTTGACTACTAGTTATGGATCCGGTATTTGTTGGTGGATTCTGCTCAATGGCACTTTTGCCTAACACAAGTCATTTTGTAGTTGATCTCGGTTGGGGAAATAAATATAGAAACCCCCCCAGCGGATTTTAGCTTCTCTCCACAATGTAGAATTTTGGGGTTGTGTCTCACCAGAAGTTCCAGGGGTCACGGGACCTTCTTCATAAAATGACCGGCTTCCTAAAACACGGAATGTAATTTCCATTTTCCTGGAGACTTCACTTCTTGTGTTGTCTTCTGGTCTGAGGAGGCCACTCATTTGATGAATGGGGTCCTGTGACCCCCTGAAATTTCGAATGCAGGCTCCAAATTAGCAGTACACGAGCAACAAATAGAGGAGTCACAAGTAATATCTAATTTTGGGCATATCTGTATTCTTCAAAGTATATATGAAAAGTGAGTGGTCTTTATTGAGGGTAAGGAAAGGGGCTCTGCAATACTAATAGGCCCTCTATTCCTTATATGTCAGAAATTGGCCCAAATATATTGGACAAATCCAGATCTGATTTAAATTACTGTCACAAGGACAATGAAAAGTGTGACACATCTTTGGTACACTGGGGCCAAGTTATTTACACCCAATGGGGCAAATTTACTTACCTGGTCCAGTCGCGTTCCAGCGGCGCGTTCTCCGATGCTGATTGGGTTCTGCTGGGATTCACTAAGGTCGTGCGCCCGATGTCCACTAGGTGTCGCTGCTGCGCTGAAGTCCGCCGGAGTTCACCTGCTTCATTCCGGTGTATGTGAGTTCTACTTTTGCAACACAATTTTTTTTTTTAAATTCCGCGTTTTTTCGAATCCGTCAGGTTTCGGAAAAATTCGGGAAACCCAGCGGAAAAATGTGATTCGGACCCTTAGTAAATGTGCTCCATTGTCTTAATCATCTACCACCAGGATGAAGGATTGTTAACCAAGCACAATTACAAAGTGGTGTGTACCCCCTGGCAGCAGGATCTGCTTTTACAAAAAAAAAAAGCTTTTAAAGTTATGCAAATGAGCCTGAGGAGCTCCAGGCTTCATGGGTGTTAATGGAGCCTGGAGCCCCCCAGGCTCATTTGCATAATTGTTCAAACCTTTTTTCTTAAAAACAAGGCCATAAGAAACTGAAAGAAGAGCGGATCATACCAGAGGGGGCCCACACCAGTATGTCAGTGTGCTTGGTTTAAAATCCTTCATCCTGGTGGTAGATGTCCTTTAAGCTATAAAAATGGGAACTGTCATCAAAAATGTCATATTTTACAAATGCCCCCCCTTAATATGGTAACATATGAGCTCCCACAATGCACTGAATTAGCCTTGTAGAAATCCATGCACATGCTGTAAAAATAACCCCAGGAACACAAACACCTGCTACAAATCTGCATCGTGTGAACGTAACCTTCAGCCTCATGTACAGGGGTTTTCAAAAGACGGGGGTGGCAAAACAAGCCTACTTTACCCTGTTCTGTCTCCTGGTGCTCACATTATTCTTATACTGGGTCTTATTATTCTTATTTTCATTTTTACATTGTTATTCCATTAGCAACAGATCAGAACATATGGACTGGAATATATCTTCAATTATGAAGGATGAAAGGGAAAAATTTGGCCCGAAAGGCCCCCGTGAGCGATCTGCTGAGCAGCTCATAGAGATGTCGGGATTGGGAGATTTGGAGACCGTTTCTACAATCCTAAGACACGATTTCGCCCACGTGGATGTGTCCGATAATAGCGGACAGACTGCGCTACATGCTGCAACTGTGAGTAACCATATTAGGAGGCTTTACTAGGATCATATCTAACATCAGTTTTTGTTAATATGTTTAATTACTAAGTAGATGAGATGTTCTTTTGTTAACATTCAGGTTAATAATATCTACTAGAAATATAATCTGTATTCTTAATTATAATGTCACATGTAGTTGATACTTTGTATTGCATACATGTCACATAAAATATCAATAACATTTATCTTAGGCCCCATGACCGCGACTGTGTAGTTCTGGGTGAAGTGCAAGCCCCGAGGGAGAAGGGGGTGAGGGCTCCTCACTCCTCCCCTCTCCGATTGAAAGTCCAAATTGGTCCAAAGATCAGGCCTGCTCGGTCACTCGGGAGATTTATCAGAAGTGCTTGAGAACTGAACTCTTCTAGTTGCCCGTGGCAACCAATCAGAGCTCAGCTTTCTTTTTCCCACAGCTGGTTCTAAAATGAAAACTGAGCTCTGATTGGTTTCCAAGGGGAACTGGAACACTTTATTTCTCAGGCACTTCTGATAAATCTTTCCTAGTGTGCTCACCATGACCGGGTGCCATAGACCACTATGGGGGCTGTCCAGAGGCAGATTGTACATCTGTATCATGGCCTCCAATATGATTGTGTGCATGAGGCCTAAGTTTGTGGGTCTAAGGAGGTTATGGATACTTCTGCAACCCACTGTATGTCCCTGATAATCAGGGAATAGAAGAATAGGCAGACAGCTCCATTCTCCGTGTAGTGGATGAAGCAGATCACTGCAGCTTATGGTCCTGCCATTACACATAGAACGTCCGCTTTATGTTCCATTCTCTAATCGGCAGATATTCTTGGGTGCTGGCTGTTGGACCTTCACCTACACCTTCCAAGGTCCGTAGTGATGGCCTTCACCTCTCCTGTCGTGTCTGTTTGTCTTGTCTTTATCAGTTATACATAAAGATGCGCTCACGACATCATTGTCCATCATATTTCCCTCTGCCATAATCATTTTTAGTGAATTGTGATACTGTATTCTAACCCGTCCTCTTTTAGGTAAATGGCCATAATAACATCATTAACCTTCTCCTTGACAATGGAGCAGATGTTAACAAGAGTAATGACGAGGGCTTGTCGGCTCTGTCCTTGTGCCTGATGCTTTTTTACAGCACAAAGTCATTCTGGCCTAATGTGGCCGAGCGGAATATCCCGGAGAACAAGGTCAGTATCATCTCCCGACCCTCAGGTAGGAACCATTGTAATACACGACCATCATCCCTGTCAGCCTGACCGCACAGAGCGAGTGCCACACATTTATCACATCAGGACACAATCATTTCCTATATACGTGATGTGCATGGGCCTGACAGAGAGAGCCATTTATTTCTAATATGCATGAATAGTTAACCCTTCACTACACACCATATACAGGCAGCCCCCTACTTAAAAACACCCGACTCACAGACGACCCCTAGTTACAAACGGACCTCTGGATGTTTTTACAGGCCTCTGTATTTAAGCTTTATTGTTAATCCTGGTTCTTATGACAGCCCAACATTTTTAAAATCCAATTGTCACAGAGACCAAAAAATTTTTGGCTGGGGTTAAAATTATAAAACATACAGTTCCGACTTACATACAAATTGAACTTAAGAACAAACCTACAGAACCTATCTTGTATGTAACCCGGGGACCGCCTGTAGTTATTATAACTCAGTCTATCTACATGTTGTATCTTTGCTGACAATTCTATTACAGATATAATAGGAATTTTATTTTCTAATACAAAGATGTGCTACCAAGTAGGATTTTATTGTCATATACAGTATTGTACCATTGTAAGGAACTTCTGAGGATTTATGTAGACAATATATGATACCGCCCTGAAGAAGGGCCTCCAGCCTTGTACTACAATTACATGTGCGTCACCTACTTAAACCTATGTATAGAGAAGACCTTAATCTGCAGCACTATATTAGATCTCTATCCCTCTGCTGTAATCTATGACATAAGCTTTGGCGCTGGTATCATATTTAGTCAATTTTCAGCCCAAGGCCCATGACAGTCTGACGTCACCTTTAGGCTCCACTGTTCAAAATATGTATTTCCACCTCTCACTATTGTTGACAACAGTTATCGTCAATGATTGGTGCTTAAAGACTAAGTTGCTGTTGCTTACACCTATGACCGTAGTAACCATATTTCATGTTATACTAATCCAATGTACAAGTATAGGAAGAAGAAAGTAACCGTGCATTGGACATTACAGAAAATGAGAGCTGTGTTGTGAATGAGACAGATAGCAAGGAGAATGGAGAAGTGTCTCCGTCATCTGCTGAATCCCTGCAGACATCTGTTTGTTCCAAGACCAATGCAAGTTTAGGAAATGAGGAGGCTGATCTCTCTGCTGATCATCATAGGTATGAGAGGATGCCTGAAATGACACTGGGGCACATTTACAAAGGGTCCGTGGACCGCATTTCCATCGGGTATACTGACTATTTCCGTTTTGCACTGCATTTAACAGGGGTTTTTGTCGCACGCGGTCGGATTTTGTCGTAATCTTCAGTTCTGACTTTCATGCGACACAAATCGGGGGGCCGTTGGATAACCCGACTGATTCGGACTAAGCGTGGGATTTAAAATTCAAATTGTGTCGCAAGACAATGCACTCACATGCATCGGGAAGAAGATAGTGATCTCCGGCGGACCTGAGCAGGGAAGCGACACATGCAGGATCTCGGGTGCACAATCTTGTTGAATCGTGGCAGACTTCATCCTCGTCGGACAACGCACCTCGGGGATCGCGCTGGGACCGGGTAAGTAAATGTGCCCCAATGCGTACTGCAAAGCAGGGGTCCCCAAAGACAAGGCGCTGCCTAAGACTGGGCTATGGAGTAGCTGGCCACAGGCCGCGACCAAATTTTTGGGACTTCTGATATGAATCTGAAAAAATAAAACTCGAGTACTTACCTTTCTGCATTCTCCCGCTGTAGTCTTCTTCTGCGTCTGTATAGGGGCAGCGCAGAATGATAAGTATCAGAATAAAAAAAAGTGTGCGGGAGTTAATAGACGGGACATTATAGGGGCTTCTCTCTTATATTGCCCCTAGGAGCTGCAGGGAAGGGGGCATTATAAGAAGGGGTTGCAGGAAAGAGAGCATGACAAGAGGGGAGCAGCAGGAAGGGGGGCATTATTAGAGAGGCTACAGGAAAGGGGGCATTTTTAGAGAGACTACAGGAAAGGGGGCATTATGAGGGAAACAAAAATATAACATGTTGTAGGGTTTGCATCATCAGTAAAGTGAGAAGAACATCCTCACCCTCTAGAGTTAGACCAGAGTTGTATGACTCCTACATCTGACATGCTTTGTTTTGAAGGGGTTGGATGACTCCTTTCCACCTGCCAGATTAGGTGTCTTACTGGTTGGAGGGGCCACTAATGTATACATATATGGACTTTGGGGCATCCTTACTAAAACTTTGCGCCAGTTTTCTGTTGGACTTTGCACTTTCTTTTATGTGCAAACTACTTGCACATGTATTTAAGTAGTGTTCGCTCCACATTTGTGTCATTCGACACAAAATTCTGCACTGAAGGGGGTGTTTCGGTGCTCTGACGGACCATGCGCTAGATTTATCATGCAATTCGGACAGAATTGTGTCCCACGACCCATGTTAAAAATTGCACAAAAAAAAAGTGGTGCACTCTGATGGGGCAGTGCAGGGGGTGCCAGCAATCCTAAATCTGGGGCCCACTGCACTATACACAGGAAAACTGCACATAGTGTGCCCCATTGTGTTTTTAAACAGGGTTTTTTTTTCGGTAATATTTGTATTTATTGTTTTAGGAATAAAAACTTAAGATCCACCATGAACCTGCTTCTGCTGCGAGGCGCTGACCCTAATACATCCAGTATTCCTATGAATGCAATTTTCTACGCCATTAAATCTGCTGATGTCAGCACTGTTCAGCTTCTGCTGGAGTGCGGGGCCAGGACTGATGTTCGTATGAGGACACAGGTAACTCTGTCACTGTAACACTGATTCACCCTGACAATATAAAGCCTCGTCATAGTATTACATTCTAAAACTATAGAGATGGTGTAGAAACAAGCTCCAAGTCTAACTATGGAGTCTGTACCAGGGCCGTCACATCGCAGTAGTAGTGCCGCTACTCTCCTCTTATAGATGTACTCCATACTAGGGGAGTCATTCTACCAGGTAGACAAGAAAAAGCCAGCCGCAGGTTTGTTATAAGCCTAAAACAGACTTTCAACATAGTGTGCACCCTGTACTGTGTGGGATGCCCTTTAATACTAGCTTTCCCTACAGGTCTTTTTGACCTGTTTGTCAGGAAAGGAGTAATATGACGGTATAGCTGCAAGTGACATAAAGAGGCAAAATGACAAAAGGGAGAAGAAGACTTCAGAGAAGAAGAGTTCAGCTCATCAGCTGGGGTCTAGGGTGTGGCATCCCCACCTATCCCACCTATGTCGTCCCATGTCCTGTGGGCGTCGGGAGGATTGAGGGGGCCATGCAGTTATTACTGTATGCATTGTCCCTCTGTGAATACCATTCCCATGTCAGTGGTTAGAAGTGATGTGCCAAGGATTTCCGCCTGCCCCTCCAACCATTGATGTGTGAGTGGTAATAACTGCGTGGACCCCTCCATCCTCCAGATGTCCACAGGATACAGGAAGCCCTAAGTCCTGCCGATGGTGGGTCACATGACCCAGGACTACCACAGACTGCAGAAAAAGTTTACCAAGATAAGTACAATATGGTTGACCTTAAAGGGGTATTCCAGGAATATGAACGTCCGATACAAAAACCCATAATGCTATAAATAAATGAATGAAACAAAACTTAATGTCATTAGTCACAAAATGGAGCTTAAATAGTTTGATGTTATGATTCACAAAATTTTATGGCCTCTCTAATGTTATCACCAAGATGGCGGCCACTGGAAACTACAAGTCCCAAGATCCTTTAGTTCTCAGTAACTCCTCCTACCTCTCTTGCTCTGTTCCTAGTGATGATATAACAGTTGCACTGCAACCAACCGACTACAGCCAAACATAGTGGTGATCACATGACCTGCCCAGGCAGGTGCAGGACATGTGATGTGGACATGTGACCAGCGGCCATCTTCTTTCCTGTGTCTGCTCCGCAACGGACCGCACGGAGGAAATTAACAGACTGAGTAAAGGGCCAGTAACATTTTAATTCTTCATTACAGTGTATGTCATCAGCATTTTTCTGCTAACGGGAGCAAAATTTTAACTAACAACTAATTACATATTAGCTTATATTGTAAGGACCCATTTGTATACAAATTATGCTGATTCCTGGAATACCCCTTTAATAGGATCTTGTATTTACCCTGTTAAACTTTAGTATTGGTGGCCAACAATATGAAATCCCTCTTAATAATGAGCCGCCTTCTAGAATTTTGGAGATGATATTAATTCTTGTAATAACCCCCTTAAAGAGATGGACCTGAGGTTTATTGATCCCATATTAATATATGATAACATGTAAATATATGATAACGTGTAAATTATAACATGGTGATTGTAGGTGTTGATCACTAGATGGGGTTTTCCATTCCCGCTAATGTTCCGGCGGATCACATAGGTTCCCTCTCTCTCCATTCATTCTCTGTGGCCCTGTGTTAGAGCACTTTACATACGGTCACTATCCCCAGCAGTCCTGTAAATTGTGAGCAGAGCAGCTAGGACACATGATGGATCTGCCCTAAATATACAGGGGATGATATGAACGCTTCTTTTCCCTTCATCCCATTCCCATTTTTTCAGCGTCTCTATCTGGTGTCATTGTCGTACGGTTCTGTTCAGGCTCAGTTATTGACCTATTTAAAATTGCATTGTCAAAAGACGCCCCACGGTCATTAGTCATTACCATGTAATATATGAAGGCCTGACTCTGGTGTGATATGGTTGGCCGCTACATCCCATCATTAGATAATATGAAGCTCCGGGAAGGGAATTATTGGACTGTTCAGCATAATTACCTGTAAGGACGGATCCCCATCCCCTTCCATTACACTGTATAGACTTTGCTGTCAGCTCAAGGTGTATCTGATCAATGAGTCTTAGTGTTCATTAGTAGCCGGGCATAACTCGTCCCGTATAGATAATTCTGATGGTGATGAATTCATTTATTAAATCACTTGCTTCTCTTCCCCTGTCCCACATCTCAATCAATAAATGTCTCATCACGTCTGCGGATCATCATCGCCTGCTGAGTCTTCCTGGAGATGTCATTTAGCTGAGGAGATGACAGAGTAACGTCTGGGGTTTGTTCTGCTCAGTTAGGAATAATGTGAGCATGTATTTTATTCTGCAGCATGGCTCCCTTACCCCTCTACACATAGCAGCCGCCTTGCCCGTGGCAGAAGGCATCCGGATCACCGAGATTCTGCTACACGTTGCGTCAGATCCCAACGCTGGCGCTGAGGATGAAGACTACATGTATGATCGTGACAGGGTACGGTATATCAGCTCTGGGGACGTGGAGATAAATATACTGACATTACATAAAGACATGGCTGTCACAGAAAGATGTGACGCAGATCAGATGTTCCTCAGGGATCTGTGGTGGCCTTGGATGGTCTCCATCGATGAACACAGATTAGTGTCAAGTAAAGCCAGTGCTTATCAGCAGATACAGGGTTAGGCACGGTTTGTAGGCTCCAGGACTATTGGATTCTTCTTTTCGGTGTCATGTTTATTCAGTAGTAATCTCCATTGATTAACCTAGCTGGAAGACATTTCCTGGAGCTGTCAGACTGTCACCCAGGTCCTCATCCTGCTGACATATGGCACCGCTATGTAATATCATACCCTACAATATGGGGAAATGTGAAAACTTCTAATGGTTGTTTGCATAGCAGTTCATTTATTTCCTATGAGAATCAAATACAGGCAGTCCCCGGGTTACATACAAGATAGGGTCTGGAGGTTTGTTCTTAAGTTGAATTTGTATGTAAGTCGAAACTGTATATTTTATAATGGAAGTTCTAGACAATTTTTTTTCTTTTGCCCCAGTGACAATTGGAGTTTCAAAATTTTTGGTGTAATTGGACCAAGAATTATCAATAAAGCTTCATTACAGACATGTTACAGCTGATCATTGCAGTCTGGGACTATAGTAAAGCATCCAGAGAGCTTCACCAGAGGTCACAGTGGGCAGAGGGGTCCGTCTGTAACTATGGGTTGTCTGTAAGTCGGGTGTCCTTAAGTAGGGGACCGCCTGTACATAGAAACTCTTTATCTAATCTCCAAGGATTATAGGTGTAAAGCAGTGGAGCTGTCAGTCAGGAGTGATGACGGTAACATGTCTATATGGATTCCCGTAAGTTAATATATTTATTAAAATGGGAATTTTACAAGGAGGCAGCTTTTTTTTATATATATATATATATATATATATATATATATATATATTAAAAAAAACCTCTTTGGAGGGTCCTCAACCATGGGGGTTTCTGGTCTTCTCACATCATGAGTCATCTGGTCCATCAAGTTGAAAGTGAAGACATCACCTCCATGGGATGACCAGCCAGTCGCAGGCCTTGGCAGTCACATGCCATTCATTCAGATGGGATAGCTGATGGGATAGCTCACATGCATCATGTCCATGACACATCACAAGTTGCAGGACTGGGGGACCTTGGATATCAGAGATGTCTGAAATGGGCAGCCCTAAGGGTGCGTTCACACGTTCAGGTTTTCAGGTGCAGATTTTAAAGCCTAAAGCAGGGACAGATCAGATCATAATGAATGACAACAAATAAATGTTGTTCTTCTTTTCACTCCACTTCTGGTTTTGATATCAAAAACTGCACCTTAAATCCTGAACGTGTGAATATAGCCTATGGATAGGTGAGAATAGTTTTTCCTTCTCTTCTTATACATAAGCAGCTCTCCACATTATAGGAGATCACATTGAAGTGAAATAAGACGCATCCAAGCATACGCGCCAGTGTCTTCCTGCACACGGGCCATTTGCAGACCTTTATCCCTTATCCTGTGACTAAAATGAAAAACCCCTTTAACAAATATATTATTTTGGCATTTATAAGATTCTGTGGCTGCAGTTACATGGGAAATAGCAAAGTGATAGTTTTGGGAGAATTTATTGTCACTGCTGGAATCCTTTGGGAAATAATCCTATATCATGAAGTCATAACGCATCATTAGTATGAGCCATTACTTTATGATTCATGAGGATTTGACCTGTGGGACCTCCACCAATCCTGACTGTGCAGGGAGGCATCTACATGGATGAAGCTGAGCATGGAAAGGCTGTATGTATCATTCTCAAGATTCATAGATATGACATATCCTCTTAATATTACCCCTATAAGTGTGACATCAATGTGTGGAAAGTCCTGGAGGAGCCTACCATCTAAATCTTCTTATATTTTGTTATCAATAGCCTCCTTCCTGCTAAAATCAACTTTTAACATTATGCTAATGAGCCTGAAGGGCTCTGGTGGGCATTACCAGACCACAGAGTATTGTAGTTTCACAAGCTGTTATCTTGTCTGCCCCCCCCCCCCACCTACTCACTCTGCACTTCCCTTCTCCCTTTGCTTCCTGCTGTAATCTCACACAGTGCGAGGGGGAAGTGCCCCTGCACAGTGTAACAGCCTGTGGGGGCTACAGCCTGGAGGGGCTCTGATAACACCCCCAGAGTACTTCTGGCTCATTAGCATAATTTTAAAAAGTAGATTTTAGAAGGAAGGAGGCCATGTATAACAAATATAATAAGATAACCAGGATCTTTGAGTAAGTGTCCCTGGTTTATGATGCTTGATTTTGATGGTAAATTTCCTTTCTTTAATGCTCTACATGTTATAGCCTAAGAAGTAATACAAGTAAAAAAAAAATTAAAAAATATTTGGCCTCAACTTTTAACTCTCTGCAAAATGTTCCTCCAGGGGGAGACAAGTGGTTCAATCCTTGGGTTTTCTATGAAAGGCGGCCTTGAATCGGGTCTACCGCTATATAATTACTTTGACAAGACCTGCGGCGTTCTGGAAGAGGGAGGTCGTACACCCCTACATGTGGCATGTGAGCGAGAGGATGACTACAAGGTAAACTGACATGTTGTCTCACTCGGGAGCCTATGGACCTGTTACAAACCATCCGTTTTTACAGCAACACGCACCCTGATAAGTATAGATGCATTGTTGGAATTGGAGTAGCGAGGAAATACTCACTTTGTAGGATAAACCAAAGCTATAATACCATATATCTTGATTTTACAGTTTGCCAGGGATACCATTTCTTTACTTCTTGCCCACAATGCCAAGCTGAATACCCTATGGAGTGGTCACTCTGCTCTCTCCTTGGCCATTGCAAGTGGAAATGACTTGGTGAGATTTCTCTATATTTCTGTCTCATGATGGGATATCATGTTATATCTGCGTTCATGAGCAATCTTGCATCATTTTTCTTTAATTTTCCTATTTTGTTCATATTTCCAGTCTTTTCAGTGTAATGTGTTGGCTATTTTTCAGGCTGTGAAAGAACTGTTAGCTAATGGAGCAGACCCTAACCTGGCTCTCACCAGAGGAGTCGGCAGCGCCTTATGTGCAGCTGTGAACATTGCTTACGAGAAGAAAAGAACCTTACCTGCAAGAATAGCTTTGGTAAGAGGGAATTCACACTGTCACACTGTTGCACTGTCAGCTCATTTATCTCTGTCTGAGAGCTAGATGTGATAGAGAGAAGATGAGCTCTGTGCATATAGGTTTATGTGATCTGGAGAAGGTCACATGAGTGAAATGCATAGTAAATTCTAACTGGACTACTTCAGGTGTCAGTGAGATCTGATACCACTGTGATTAGCAGTGAGAGTCTTGATTGCCCTGCCCACACATAGTGATTACAGTGAGAGTCTTGGTTACCCCGCCCACACACTGTGATTGGCAGTGAGAGTGTTGATTACCCTGCCCACATAGAGTGATAGGTAGTGAGAGTCCTGATTACCCTGCCCACATAGAGTGATTGGCAGTGAGAGTCCTGATTACCCTTCCCACATAGAGTGATTGGCAGTGAGAGTCGTGATTACCCCACCCACACACAGTGATTGCCAATGAGAGTCCTGATTACTCTGCCCACACATAGTGATTGCAGTGAGTGTTGATTACCCCACCCATACACAGTGATTGACAGTGAGAGTCCTGATTACCCCACCCACACACAGTGATTGGCAGTGAGAGTCTTTATTCCCCCGCCCACATAGAGTGGTAGGCAGTGAGAGTCCTGATTACCCTGCCCACATAGAGTGATTGGCAGTGAGTGTCCTGATTACCCTGCCCACATAGAGTGATTGGCAGTGAGAGTCCTGATCACCCTGCGCACATAGAGTGATTGGCAGTGAGAGACCTGATTACCCTGCCCACATAGGGTGATTGGCAGTGAGAGTCTTGATTACCCCACCCACATAAAGTGATTGGCAGTGAGAGTCCTGATTACCCTGCCCACATTGACTGTGCTGCTGGATTTGGGATGGTTGGGAAGTATGCTAAGAACTTTTTACAGACAGCTCCTGGATAGTATAACCTCCACAGAGAGATAAATCATCAATATTCTCTAGGTATGGAAAGAATTATGTCTCCTTATATGTCTGAGGTGGGCAGACCTCAAAAGGCTTTTATATACACTGCTCACTACAGGAGAAAGAGCAGGATAAAGGGACAGAAAATCTAGATTGCCACGTCGTTTCTAACCTATGCTGTAAGGACACATCGGGCGGATTCCTGGCGTATACAGTTGAGCTTGGTGCCTCTGCCTCCCCTCTAAGTGTGGGGGGAGTTGTGAACATCACCAGAAGCCGGGACTGCTTCGGATAGTGACATCAATGGGTACCTACCTCCTGCTAAGCGACGTCCTGCTGCATCCTCCCCCCATAGAGTTTGTTGGCCTCTGCTAAACGTATACTTCATTCAGCAGGAGGGAGCAGGATGGGAGATGCTGCTTGCTGCGGTTTTCCATTTTGTGTTGTGCACAGTATACGATGTATAGACTGCAGAAAGGGGCAACAATTATGCCTGTAAAGCCGGTAAAAGCCTATGGGTACCTCAGAGAATAAGCCGGGAGCTCTCCCACCGTATACGCCGAGCATATGGAGAACACAAGGTGTAAATTACTAAAATTAAACAAATTTCTTTATTTTAGGCGGTAATAGTAATCTTTAGTACTAAGCTTCACATTTGCTCAGGTCTTGAACTTCAGTATATTGAGGTCAGCCCTCGTTTTGTCAGTCTGCTGTAACTTTTTGGACAAGAACTTTCTCCATCTGTGGGGTTTCACATCCAAAATAACCCGACTTTATTGCTGACCTTGACCTTCTGGCTGTCAGGCTTGGCCTGGTGAAATTTCATCATCTGCAGAGTTTGTGAATCACAATATTCACAGATCATAAAGTATCTTCAGAAGTTAAACTTCATCTTGTCTGATTATAGAGCAGAGATCAGGCACCAGCCAAGTGTCTGCTCATCCCGGGCCCATTACAGGTCATCAGCGCAGCAGAGTTCACTCCCTGTTGGATCCATGTGAAATTGATCAAAGATTACAGCCGCCATCAGCACTTGTGGGTCACGATGAGGGGTTGTCACAGTAAGGTTTGACTCAGTGACCTTGTCTTCTCTCCTTTGTCATCGTTCCTTGTTGGTACCTTGGCATCTGGTTATTGGAAATCATGTTTATAAGATATCGTGAGGAGTTTACCTTCCTGAGTGTAATCATTGGCGGACAGTCAGGGGGTCCCATGACACGTAGATATTTCATGCCAAGTTCTCCTCTAAACCAAGTATGGGACAACAAGTGAGCTAATGTTACTTTCTTTCCCAGGCTTATGGCCTAGCTTAACCAGCGCTCTATAGGGACATTGCTGGACTGCACATCATTCATGTACTACAATGTCTTTCCTATCTCATACTGTAGAATTTGACTCATCACCAGGACCACAGATCCGAGCTTTGATGTGTTCTTGCCTGTTACCTCTTCTGATCTCCACTCTAAGTCTTGGTTTGGCATCAGGGCTGTCTCCCGATTACAGTCTTTGGCTGTTGGAAACTATTTGCTCTACTTAAACCCATTAATTCCCATCAAAACAATTCCTACTTGTGGTGGATAACCAGGGATTATGTAGACTTGGTTTTCTATTCTTTAATGAAGTAATTTTCATAGCTGCCACGTGTCATTTATGTTGTGGCAAAAACGGGCTGTAAGTGCAGGTACAGGACACGTACTGTACACTCACGTCCTAATCTAAATCCTTACAATAGAGCTGCGTCTGTTAGTGATTTATTGTTTTAATTTAGGAGAATTCCCGAGGTTCATTTATTTAATTGAGTTGGTAATTGTATCAGGGGCGCTGCGACAGTCATGTAATTAATACATTGTCTGTGGGGCACGCGCCAAACAGAGCGCAGTTCTCTCACCAATTTTATCTGATGTTTTAGTTCTGCCGCAAGGAGCTGATTTTATCGGCCATAGGACATGTCCCATCTTTTCCCTGGCTACAGAACGGTACGTTGTGGCCAGTGTGTGGCACAGTACCACTCCATACGGCGCCGTGCACCCATTGCCGGCCTATGGGGGATGTATATCCGACATATATACATCGGCTGTATATACGTCCCCCAACGGTCGTCTGAATGCAGCCTAAGGATACCTGCACGTGACCATGTGCTTTTCACAAGCTTCAAACCCCGGGGTCAGTGATTTGTGGCCTCCGGCCGATGACAACATAAGTGGACTGTCTGGACTGCAAATACAGGCAGGAATATTAGAAACTACGACCATGTGTGTGAGCCCATGGAAAGAACTTGTGCAGGCTGAAGAAAGACACAAAAACAGTGTCCATGTGCGTGTAGCCTTAGTCAGTGGTTATGAAAGGTAGCATGTAGTAAGAGTCCATACAAATGACTGTATTCATAGTAGGAAACATATTCTGTGGCTCATCTGTACAGAATCCATGGCTCCTTCCTTTTGAGTCTCCGGTCACATGTGGCGTTTGCAATGCGTTTTCAAACGCAGTGCAGAAACGCACACTTTTAAAAACTCGTGCATTTCTACATTATTATGCGTGTTGGCGGGTTTGAAAGCATTCTTCTTCATTGCTGAAAGTGTAAGCAGCTGCATTAAACTTTCAGCAAGGAAGAAAACACTTTGAAAACCAGCTAAACACATGGTAACACGTAAAAATGCAATGCGTTTAAAATCACCACGTGGGACCTGAATACTACAAGTGCATCAGGTTATTTATTGCATCATTTATTGCATATTTACAACCCTTTGCAACACAGGTCAAAGCAATAAGATAAAGAAAAATTTCCATCTCTTTGCAGTAAAATTTGTTAAGATGTGTCATCTACTATTACATAGACTCAGACCTCTTATTTTAATTTACAGGTAGACCGACTTATAAAAGCGGGTGCAAATATTCTAATGCCAATTGTTATTGGAGGAGGTAAAAGGACTGTGCTAGGGACTGCCACGGACTACGCCTATTACAAGTACTTCCAGGTAGGTTATCTCTGCTTTCTTACACATTACATACCGGTATAATGATTTAGTCATTAGTCTTGGCTACATTGGGGTTACATTTAGGCCGAGCAGAATTTTCGCAGGGGCCATCCACAACATTTACCACCGCTGCAGATACCCCCTGAAATGGGCAAAGGCCTTAAAAAATTTTCACCGCCGGATTGGTTTAAATCCCATCCATTATTCGAATGGAAACCTCTGCGGGTAACACATGTGTGAAATGTTGCGTGGTACCTGTCATATGTTTCCTTCCCACAAAAAAACGTGCATGTGAAACCGAGATCTTGTAAGTACAATACACATTACATGAGGGTAAGAAAAGACAGTGGTGCAGTGTAGTAGATCACTACTGCTGTGTGTCTTCTCCTGCATGATGTTACACGCTGTTTATGGTGTATGTGATACTTATACACTGCAGGACAAGAGGATCGCACACACGCCGTACCATGCCTTGTTACCAGAGGAGCGCGACACTTATAACGCTCGGAAGCAACTGCTGGAGCATCTAGGAAAACTGACCCGGGAGGCGGTCCTAACCAAGGAACGGGAGTGGGCAAAGGAAGGCATTGTCCGTAAGCTGCAGCGCTACTTATATGTTACCGATACAAGGTGGTAAACATGTCTTAACGTAGTAAAGTGCACAGCTAGACTAGAGAGTCTTATACCGCGTCAGATTTATCAGTGTCTGATGCTGGATGGTAAATCTGCCGGACTATAAGACTGCATAGTATAACTGTACATCCCAAATTAAATGGTTTGGATTGTGCCAGAGAAGTTTGCCAAAATTGGGCAGGGTTTGCGTTTAGGTGCACACTACAATTACTCCACCATTATTCCCCTCTTGTTAGGTCACAGTGACCACAATCTTTTGCTAATCCATTGTATGTACAGTGGCTAGAGAAAGTATTCAGACCCCTTTACATTTATGTCAAACTCTGTTTCATTGCAGCCTATTGGTAAGATAAAAAAAAGTTCAGTTTATTTGCTCATTAATGTGCACTCTGCTCCCCATCTTGGCTGAAAAAAAAATGCAAGGTAGCTATTTTGCTAATTGCTAGGGGCTAATTTAATAAACAAGAAAAGCTGAAATATGACATGGTGATAAGTACTCGGCCCCTTTGCTCAGTATTGGATAGAAGCAGCTTTGGAGCTAGGACAGCCAGGAGTCTTCTTGGGAAAATGCAACTAGGGGATTTGGGGATCCTCTGCCTCTTCCATGCAGATCCTCTCCAGTTCCCTCAGGTTGGATGGTGAACGTTGGTGGAAGCCATTTTCTAGTCTCTCCAGAGATGCTCAATTAGGTTTAGGTTCGGGCTCTGGCTGGACCAGTCAGGAATGGTCACAGAGTTGTACTGAAGCCTCTGCTTTGTTATTTTTGCTCTGTGCTTGGGGTCATTGTCTTGTTGGAAGGTGAACCTTCGGCCCAGTCTGAGGTCCAAAGCTCTGGAAGAGGTTTTCATCCAGGATATCTCTGTACTTGGCACATTCATCTTTGCTTCAATTACAACCAGTGGTCCTGTCCCCATAGCATGATGCTGCCACCACCATGTGTCACTGCTGGGATTGTATTTGGCAGGTGATGAGCACAGCCTGGTTTTCTCCACAGCTTAGAATTAACACCAAGAAATTCAATCTTCATCTCATCAGACCAGAGAGTCCTATTTCTCTGTAGGAAACTGAGTAGTTGCACCACAAATTTGGGCAGGAATATGACCTGCTCCATAACTTGCGGGGAGGCTGTCCGGCTTGGTAACGATGTGGTGAGCCGCCCTGTGCTCACTGTACCCTGCCATTTACTTATATGCTGATCATATACTGTTGGAATATCAAGGAGTTATGTTGCCACTTTAGAAGATAAGAGGATCCCTTTAATGGGTACAAAGTCCTGAGCGTTTATTGGGAAGTGCATAAATGGATGTCGGATACCAATTTGATATTAATGACCCATCCAGAGGATACTGTAACTTTTTATTTTAACCCTGGAAAATCCTTTTTGCATTTAGATGCCCATAATCTGACCATACAGAAGTGACCTCATTGCAGCTGTAACTTCAGTCTTTATGCAGACCCCTATGATACTGCTTGTTCAGATTATTAGACCCGTAGTCTGATGGGATTATAATGCATCCATATAGACCTTGGTTATCAGAAATACAGAGTGTCAACACTTCTGAGTTGGATTCCATCTCTATTCCCTGTATAATACATAATCTTGTTGTATGTCTTACTCTAGGAGAAGCCCACCCCAAGGGAAGCACTAAGGTGACAGCTGGTGAGGGCAGCACGCCATCATCCCGGTGAGACCCCCAGCCGTCTCTGCCCATGCAGATGGTCCTTTCGTCCTCGCTGACATGTCCTGTGCTTCCATTCTTAGGACTTTCTTCAAGTACTGCTACCAGTGCGGTCGCTCCATTGGAGTCAAGCTCACCCCGTGCCTGCGCTGTTACTGCATATACACATGTAGCAAACAGTGCAAGAAGAGATCATGGGATGAGCTGCACAGAGATGAATGTTCTCAACTCTCAGGTAAGCGCAGCATAGGTACGACACAAGGTATGGGTGTTATAGCTTCTATCTATGGAATGGAGTAGCGTAATAGACCATACTGATACACAGCTTTGTCGTGGTTTAGAGATTTTCCAGATAAAGAATTTCCAGATACAGAATTATTGGGAAATATAAAGCAATGATTACAATGGAGACATCGGCCATTTACTGATGAGATCCCCCATAGACATTTGTTTACATTAATCCTTTTTAATCTTCTTGTAGGAAAACTTAGTGGTAAGATGTCCCCCACAGGAAGGGGCAGTAGAAAGATGCATTCAGCCAAAGGAAGACAAAACAGCCCTGGTAAGCCTCCACATGGCGAAAGAGAGTCATCGGGACGCGAGGCGTATGGCGACCGAATTCCAAGTACCAGCGAGAACTACAGTTACAATTAAATACAGAACTTCACTGGGATTAATGACCATAAAGGGATTGTGCCAGATTTGTGACTTATTCCCTATGAAAGTATATGATTAGTGGAGGTCCGACTGCTAGGACCCCCACCAATCATGAATTCTTGATGCGTCTCTCTGAATGGAGCAGTGGTCACACAGGCTTCTGCTCCATTCATCTGTGGAGGAGAAGTTAAATACACAGCAATCTTCGTACACCTGTCTGTCCTCTGCTCCTTTCAGATAGGGCTACAAAGAACCACATAGGGTCCTAATGGTGTAACCATACCATTCATCCTGTAGGGTAAAGGAATCTACTATCAAAATCAAGCACAATAAAGTAGGGACACTTACTAATAGATCCAGACACTGTAATTATGGTAATTTTCTTATATATGTTATCCAAAATGTCTGTCTAAAATAAATTAATAAATTATGCTAATGAGCCTGAAAGGCTGCAGCAGTCTTTTAAGCCAGATCACAGAGAGGCTATGGTAGCCCCCAGGCTCATTAACATAATTGAAAAAGTTGATTTTAGAAGGAAGGAGGCCATGAGTAACAAATATAAGAAGATAACCACAGTCACGGTGCCTGGATCTATGAGTAAGTGTCCCTGGTTTATCATGCTGGAGTTTGATGGGAGATTTCCTATAAGGAATTAGTAGTAAACTTGGCATAAAGCCTTTGCATTCTCACTTTGTTTCTCTCATTTGGTGCAAAAAGACTGAGACATTTTACACCATAAATGTTGTGCTGCAGTGACACTCACACAACCTTTATTTTTGATAAAACATTACACCTTGTAGCTTTTGTATGTGCAATTTGAATAAAGTAATTATAATGAATGTTCCTTCAGTTATCTTCCCTTCACCTCCACAAAAGTAAGTTTCTAGGAATTCAGGAAAAACCCAACCGGGGCAATGAGGGGTTAGGCAAAAATGTAAGTAGTACTCACTATTCACTGACTCATGGGTGTTTGAGGCCACAAGCCCCGATGTAGTTGACTAGTGGCCACATAGATGAAGAGAGATTCACTAATGGATGGAGAGGCAGGTTGAGGATGCGTCCTGCCACTCTGTTTACTACAATGGGATTCAGCACTCAGTTATCTCCAGCATTTCTACTCATTTATAACCAGAGCGGCAGAGATAACCGAGCGCTGTGCTTGACAACTATAAGCACTCTCATAGAGGAATGCTCAACTTACCGCTCCATTCATTGTAGATTCCCTTTCTTGTGATAGATGGGGGGTCCCAGCAATCAGACCCTTACTGATCAGATTGTTATCCTGTGGATAGGAGATAACTATATAACTTGGTAAAACCCCCTTTAAATCTACCCTTTAATTTTAGTATGTATTCATATAGCATGGTTGGATCCTAGAAGGTTTGACTCTCTAGAGAAATGATTTCCCAGAATCACATATTCCTAGAGTATGAGTAATTACAAGTATTAATACTTCTGCATGTTTGAGTTCGATCTGAATTTTGTACATTGACTAATTTGGAGAGTGGAGTATAATTCCATATAGAAGTTTCATACCGCTGGCTGTGCTCTTACTATAACAATTCTGTAGCATACGGTATTTTCTTACAACCCAAATCCCTCTGTAACCCTTCCTAAAAAATTAGAATAACTTGGCAAGTGGGCATTACCCATTGGGGGCGTGTCCTTGCATTGTCAGACTCTGCCCAATCAGTATTGATCATAAAATGAAACCACATTTCCCATATACAGTGTGTAATATTGTATGGTAATATATTGATTACAGTGGGAATACGTTCCTTCAACACAGAAAAAAAACTATAGTAAAGCCTCACACTAACAGAACAGACAAAAATTGACCTGTCCCCATACCCCAGGTTCACTGTACTATTAGACCAAACACCACTTGCCGGGTTGTGTACCGTTTGACTCAATGAAGTCTGTTACAGAAGCGGCTATAACCTCCCGGTAATGTATACAACAGGATCCATTGAGGCCCTTTCAATAGGCGAAGAGGAACAACTTCCATGAACAGCCCCCCTTCCCATAATGATGGCCTATAGTTATTCCTCCCTCTCAGAGAGAGCTATTATATTGCTGTTACCTATGGGCTTTTATAAACATCACCACCAATATTACTAAACCAGATTGTATATAAAGTGGACAACACAAGCACTTTCAAAAGTGATTTCATTTATTTTAGCTGTCATATTTTTTTTCTGAAAGAAAGGTTCACCTTAGCAACAGTTATTATATAAAAAAAGAAGAACCTACCGTATGTCATATTAAATTCTCTATTGACCTATTTGTATCTCTTTGGAGTCTCCATGGTAACAGACTACAAACAAACCCTGCGTAGTCAGATCCGGCACAGATTTTTCCATCCATATCTGATTACGGTACAGATAAAAGAAATTGTGACTACACAGAGGATGTCTGGGGGCAGAGGTGAACCTTCCCTGTAAAACGGCCTAAATGTGGTAAAGAGTCTACTCAGCAAAATGCTTTATTAGTTTTACGGATACCTCATCCCAATTGTAGCAAACCTCGCAGCTTACTGGACCACATAATAGTTATCTAAACAGAAATCTGTGCTGATGCTCAGAACTCCAGAATTTCTGCTGAATCGACAGAAAAAAAAAAAAAAAAAACTCCCAGTGACGGATATGAAGAAAAATGTACTTTATATAGAAACAAGGAAAATTGCATACATTGCTTCTTTGTGTTGTCAGTTGTATATGTATAGAACAGTATGTCTTTGCACTAATAAATATTTTACATTTTACAATTTTTTTCGCATTTTATTTTTAATTTTAGAAAAGAGACACGATATTAGTGAAGTTTTTATGTCACTTATAACTTTTTTTTTCCTATCAACCAAAGGAAAAAAAATAAACAGCCAGATATGTTTTTTTTTTTATCTGTATCCGAAAATAAAATACACGCAATTACAAAAAGAAAAATGTACAGGTATGGAGACAGGTTGAGCCGGCGGAGGAGCACAGTGTTCTAGACGCCTGGTCTCCAGCACTCGCTTCCTTTCCATTTTCATCTACTTCCAGATATAGAAGAAGGTCCAGTTTATTTCAGGGAATTCCCTTTATAATTTGCAGGGGTTACCACCTGGCAAAGTGCGCCACAAGCAAAGCGGCAAGGAGTAGCGATAGATTCCAGGAGCTGGCGTTTCCATTCGAGCCTGGCGATTTATCTTTAAAAACTACATGCGTTTGTGTGTGTATTACTGAGGAGTCTCCAGATACTGTCTTGATGCACACCGTATCCGTGCAGCCGTCTCCGCTCCCCGAGCCGCTGATGTCATCACCTACAGAGATAAGCCGAGAGGTTAGTGCTCCATTATACATAGCGTCGGTAAGCACTGCAACCAAACCTGATGAAGATAGGGTGGATAGATAATCGGAATTGGGTGGAGTCGTCTACAGTAGGCAACCAGTTATACTACTGGCAGGTCCTGGGTACATCGCAATGCCTTAAAGGGGGGTTTCCAGGCTTAAAAGGACCGTTCACCACCTTACACATGAGGTGATTGACATAATTTTCTGTAGGGCCTGTTTCGCTGATCTGGGGGCACTTTGCATTTTATTTAGTTTTCAGTCCTTTATCTGGCCCTAGTAATCCTCACCGCTGTCAGAGAGGAGGCGCTTGAGCAGAGGAGGAGGAGGGGGGGGGTGCTACGACAATCTTCTCTGAGGCTGTCTGTTGCTGATGGCACAGGGTCAGAGAAGCTGCTGTGAACGTGCACAGTTTGATCACACTAGATGAACATAATGAGATGACTCTGTCTACTGTCTACTTGCGCTCCTGGATCCTAATTGGCGGTGTTTGGCAAGCAGAAGGCAGCTGACAGGACCTGGGAGCGTGCTGGAGAAGAGCCCAACATGTACGCCAGACTTGAGGGACTAGGGAAGAAAGCACCACAGCAAGGTATGTTCATCACTACGTGTCTGAGAAGGTGAAAGGTCCTCTTTGTAAATATGGCCATTAGGATAGGTCATCGATATTTCTATCTGTTTTCCTTCCATGCTTTAGGGGGTGTAATAAGATAATAATAATAATCTATTAATCTATCCTCAAATTGCTGAATGCATGCAGGCTCCTAGGAATTTGGAGAGGAAACTAAAGAGTTCTCCCCGCTCCATCGTATGAGGGGTTTTTGATGGTGTAGCCCGAGTTCTGAATCTCCTGTAACAATCTGCCATCTGCACCTGTATTTGTTACATAAGTTATATGTTGTTCCTTATACAGGCAGACCCAGGGTTATGTACAAGATCAGTTCTTTAGGTTTGTACTCAAGTTGAATTTGTATGCAAATCGGATTTGGTATAGTTTGTAATTATAACTACAGACATTCCCTGTGACAATTGGATTTTCAAAATTTTGTGCTGTAATGGGATCAAGGATTATCAATAAAGCTTCATTACAGACACCTTACAGCTGATCATTGCAGTCTGGAACTATAGTAACATCCAGAGAACTTCACCAGAGGTCACAGTGGTCAGAGGGGTCCGTCTTTAACTAGGGATCGTCCTTAAGTCTATATATTCTTTTTTTTTCGTTGATTTTGTTTCAGAGCTATACATTGTCATTGTGGGCTCCTCATGTGACTCCTCATAGAACCAGGAATATTTCTCTGAATATCAATATCTGATCAAACCTGTAACGGCAACCAATCCGGCAATATGTCCAGGACAGGCGGCCAAACCCTGATGGATCGACAGGCGCTCAAACCCTGATGCATGGAATTTTCAGAACTATTCACGATTTCTATAATGGTAACGTTTTCTACTAAGCCTCTCCTACTGGACTTGATAGGAAGGTTTTTTTTTCTGCTAGGGACTGAGGGGTATTAGGGCGTTACAGATTGCAAATATCTGGTGGTTCAAAGATCTTCATACTATCCTGAATCAATGTCAATATAAATCTAGACAATATCAGACGCAAGCTAAGGAGAACCGCCCTGCTACAATATACAAAGTGACTCTAAAAATATCTATACCATCCCCTAATATATTCCAGTAGGTTCAGCGCAAGTTGAACATGCGCTCATTTCATCGCCATCTCAGGAGAGAAAAGCAAACCTCAAGATCAATGAGAGGAGAACATGTAGGTAACTACAAGACCCAAGACACGGAATCTCTGATTAGATGAGAAGGAGAAGGTCAATCCTCTGTGTTCCTTTCGGATCACCATAAAACTCTGGAATTACATTCTGTGCCGTTCACTTACTTGTATCTTGGAAGTCAACATCGTTTCCGTTGTAGGCATTGCGGAGACGATTAGTCATAATCTTCAGCTGCATGATCTGCTGACGGATGGTCATGTCAGGCTTGGTAATATCCACATCAATCTCAGGATTGTTTATCTGGTTGGCGAGTCCGCTGCCCATACGCTCAGGCATGTACCTAAGGAAAAACAATTCACAAACTTAATGGGGGTCATTTGTTAAAGGTCTTGCACAACAATGTTAGCAACTTTTTGACGGTATTTTTTGTGTGCATCCAAATTATAATCTTGTTATTTTTTTTGAAAGAGGAATTTGTGCTGACCACTTTCCTGTTTTTGTAGACTTGTATATATATTCTGACATATTTATGTTGGGCAGCTTTTGAAAACTGCAACAATTGTGCAACTTTACTCCACTCCCAGTGATGTAACAAAAACAAAACGGCAAAAATGTGTGAAAAAAACTTGAAAATATAGTGTCATTCCCGGACTATAAGACACTCTTGTATGCAAGAAAGATTCTTGCTAAAAAGTGTCAGGAGGTTCCAGCACTGCCAGACCCTTCTGACCGCTGTCCTGGATTACTGAAATGTATTTTACTCATTAGCAGAGACATCGCTCTCCCCCTCTCCCTGCCCGGACCGACATTATTATTACTAGTGATGGGTCGTTGGCGAACGAGCCAGCACAAAGAGCCAGCTCGTTCGCGTGAACAATGCGAGACAGCTCACCTTAGTGAGCCGATGGTTAACTAAACCATACCCTAAACGGCTCACCACGCCCCCTTTAACCCAATAAAAGCGGGTTAAAAGTGGTGTTGTGTGGGGTGACTGACTGAGCCGTTCAGGAGCCAGAAGAGCCGGCTCTTCTTAGTGAGCGGAGCCTAATGATCCAGCTTACTAAGAAGAGACGGAATTCCCATCACCAATTATTACCAGCAACATGAAGGGGGTTTAGGACCTAACTGAAGAACATGATGCAAGAAGAACATGACTGATCACATGCGTCTTGCATCACTGTAAGGTCCTAAACCACCTTCATGTTGCTACTAATAGTCATGTTGGGAGGGAGCTAGGGAATGGGAAAAGAAGTACACAAGGACTGGGTATTAAGCACTGCTGCGTGTGTGAGTCAATGTAGTGGAGTTGTGTGATTGATTGTGTGCACAGAGGTGTGTAAGTGAATGAATGTAGCAGAGGTGTGTAGGTGTGTGTGTGTGTGTGTGTGTGTGTGTGTGTGTGTGTGTCCCCACCTGCAAACTTTTAATTGCTGTCAAAATTTTTCTTTTTTTGATGGCTTAATCTGTGCAAAATGCTGTAAAAATGTAGCAGTAAGGATGCATCTTTTTTTATAAATAACAGCAGCCAGGTCCCACGGCCCAAGAATTGTCAAAACAAGGGAAACACAGAAATAGAAAGTCACAAATGATAAAGTTCAGAGGAAATGCATGAAAACCCCAACCCCTGGCTATACCACAAGCAGCCTTACCTGGCTCTGGCCATTCCATTCCAGCACTTGTCCTCATTGCCCGGACCAGCAATCACCTTCTCGCTGCAGAATATGTTTGGTAGAGACACCCAATAATCTTGGATTTCAGCCAGCATGACTTTTACATCCGAAACCTGAAAAGAAAAGTGATGTTCATTACTAATCCGAGTTGGTAATTTCCTTTACAGAGTAAAAACTGCCTACTGTCAACCTAGAGGACCAAAATAATGAAATGTTTTTGTTATTTATGACCCTTCTTAGTCTCATCCATTTTCTAGACATCAGGCAAACCCTTGGGGTTAAAGCGCAGCTAAAGTTTTGGCAGGATTGCAAAAGAAAATGTGTAGATAAAATGAAAGTTTATGCTATACTTCATTATACTTTCTTATTTATGCAGTTTATCACCTTTCTCTCCTGCATCCACTGACAGCTGAGAGAGAAAGGAACCTGAAGAAGTGTCTAATGACTTTACAGATTTACTGGATAGTCCCATCTCCTCAGAGAGCTCAATGATCAAGGGAAATATTCTCTAGGTATGGAAAGAGTGGGCAGCACGGTGGCTTAGTGGTTAGCATTACAGCCTTGCAAGTCCCAGGCTCAACATCTGCAAAGATTTTGTATGTTCTTTCCATGTTTGCATGGATTTTCTCCAGGTCCTCCCACACTCCAAAACATACTGGTAGGTTGATTAAATTGTGAGCAAGCTTTGTACATCGCTGTGTAATCTGTGTGGCATGTTGCAGCTCCCGGCCAGTACCTCCTCCTCTCCTGACAGTGACCATGGTGCAGGTGTTGTATGGAAGACGATGCAGGGACATGTTACTTCTCTGCTGCTCTATGTGAGGCTGTGCTGGGACGTGTAATCCTCTGCTGCTCTATGTGATGCTGTGCTGGGACGTGTAATCCTCTGCTGCTCTATGTGATGCTGTGCTGGGACATGTAATCTTCTGCACCTTCTCCTCTGCTGCTGCAGTATGGGAGACTGTGCTGAGACATGCAATTCTCTGCTGCAGTATGGGAGACTGTGCTGGGACATGTAATACACTGCTGCAGTATGGGAGGCTGTGCTGGGACATGTAATACTCTGCACCTCCCACCTCCTCCTCTGCTGCAGTATGGGAGGCTGTGCTGGGACGTGTAATCCTCTGCACCTTCTCCTCTGCTGCAGTATGGGAGGCTGTGCTGGGACGTGTAATCCTCTGCACCTTCTCCTCTGCTGCAGTATGTGAGGCTGTGCTGGGACGTGTAATCCTCTGCACCTCCTCCTCTGCTGCAGTATAGGAGGCTGTGCTGGGACGTGTAATCCTCTGCACCTCCTCCTCTGCTGCTGCAGTATGGGAGGCTGTGCTGGGACATGTAATCCTCTGCACCTTCTCCTCTGCTGCAGTATGGGAGGCTGTGCGGGGACATGTAATCCTCTGCACCTCCTCCTCTGCTGCTGCAGTATGGGAGGCTGTGCTGGGACATGTAATCCTCTGCACCTTCTCCTCTGCTGCAGTATGGGAGGCTGTGCTGGGACATGTAATCCTCTGCACCTTCTCCTCTGCTGCAGTAAGGGAGGCTGTGCTGGGACGTGTAATCCTCTGCACCTGCACCTCCTCCTCTGCTGCTGCAGAATGGCGAGGGGGGCTGGCGGACATGTGTAATCCTCTGCCCAAACTTCCTCCTCTGCCTGCGCAGTATGGAGCTGGTGCTGGGACATTTAATCCCTCTGCACCTTCTCCTCTGCTGCTCAGTAGGGAGGCTGTGCTGGGACATGTACTCCCTGCACCTCCTCCTCTGCTGCGCAGTATGGTAGGCTGTTGCTGGTGACATGTAATCCTCCACCTCCCTCGCTGCTGCAGTATGGAGGCTGTTTGGGACTGTATCCTCTGCAACCTCACTTCTCCTCTGCTGCTGCAGTATGGAGGCTTGTGCTGTGACTGTAATCCTCTGCACCTTCTCCTCTGCTGCAGTATGGGCTGTGCTGGGACTGTAATCCTCTGCACCTTCTCCTCTGCTGCAGTATGGTAGGCTGTGCTGGGACTGTAATCCTCTGCACCTCCTCCTCTGCTGCAGTAGGGAGGCTGTGCTGGACTGTGTAATCCTCTGCACCTTCTCCTCGCTGCAGTATGGGAGGCTGTGCGGGACTGTATCCTCTGCACTCTCCTCTGTAGAGGGAGCTGTGCTGGACGTGTAATCCTGTGCACCTCCTCCTCTGCTGCAGTATGGGAGGCTGTGCTGGGACTGTAATCCTGTGCACCTCCTCCTCTGCTGCAGTATGGAGGCTGTGCTGGGACGTGTAATCCTCTGCACCTTCTCCTCTGCTGCAGTATGAGGCTGTGCTGGGACGTAATCCTTGCACCTTCTCCCTCTGCTGAGTAGGGAGGCTGCTGGGACTGTAATCCTCTGCACCTTCTCCTCTGCTCAGTATAGGAGGCGTGCTGGGACGTGTAATCCTTGCCCTTCTCCTCTGCTGCAGTATGGGAGGCTGTGCTGGGACGTGTAATCCTGCTGCACCTTCTCCGCTGCTAGTGGGAGGCGTGTGGGAGTGTATCCTTCCTGGCAGTAGGAGCTGTGCTGGACGTGTAATCCTCTGCACCCCTCCTCTCTGTGCTGATGCTAGACTGTGCTGGACATTTTATAGTAGGGATTGCTACCTACTGATGCCTCATTAAGGTAATTTATTGGTATCTATTTTTATTTCTGAAATGTACCAGTAGCTGCTGCATTAGCCCCCCTAGGCTTATACTCGAGTCAATGAGTTTTCCCATTTTTTTTGTGCTAAAATTCAATGCTTCAGCATATAACGAGTTATATACGGTATTTCCAAGGCCTACTCTATAGCCCATCACTAGGAAAACAAAGGCTGGATGCTATAATCACCATTCACATTCCTAGAGACAAATGCACATTTCCAAGAATGGTCCGGGCCTATCGCTTCTTAGAAGTGGTGGAAATCAAGCATAAAAAAAGAAAACAATTCTAACACTGTGAACAAATCGCTATGTAACCAGCAACATAAACTAATGTGCCCTAAAATCCGTCTCACTTCTTTGTATTCTCTGCCCATTTTTCAGAGCACTTACTATATTTGCCCTTTACATCTTGGCTCAGGACGGGAACACTTGGGAATAAGCTTATAATAATTTATTATATAACGTGCAGTCTGTCAGTGTTAATATGTTCTCCAGTAAGCCATAGACTGTCATGCGATGTATTCTGCAAGGATCGGCTATCAGAGCCAAAAATAACAGAATAACAGACTGCGCTCAGAGCAAAGCGGGTGCACACTGCCGCGTACTGCGAGGCATCCTGGCTGCTCCTCACCCAGCTTATGGTTGGATGGAGTCTGGAATAAACTCTCGTTACATGTCATCAACATTGTGCACTAATGATCCGGGCCGGGCAGAGCCACAGCCACTTATCTAGATTACTCGTGAAATTGCTACACTTGGGTTTAGTTCATGTCAGAATTGTGCATGTCAGCTGGAAATGGACACAAATCTTCCCTTTGTTGTGCACTTTGGTTATAAATGTAATATATACAGTGGTAAAGTGCAGTGGATATTAGAATAACAAGCATACGTACAATCACAGGCATTTATACACCAAATACACGACATTCTCAGGTTACATTTACTAAAATACTTCATACACACATTCATGCGCTTACATATACTGTATACATCATTGCACTTATGTACCATTCATACACACACACACACACTACTTACAGTAAGATATACACCTTAACATATATAACACACACACACACACATATACACATTCATGCATGCATGTACCTACATATACAGAACAAGAAGAAATGCTCACATATGCCAGAAAATGCACATACATACTTATTTGCACTACAGACACAGATATAAAGACACAAACACATAATACGTACAAGGACAGTGCATAGTCACAATATCCACAGACATGGAACCCTTACTAAAGCCCCTGCACCATTTTTCTGTCTGACTTTGCATGTTCTTGTCAGTGCAACTCTTGCACATGTTTAAGGAGTGTCTGCGACACATTTGGTCGTCAGCCTGAACTATTCTGTACTGAATGGCGTTCCGGTGCAGTCGGACCCACCGCTACATTTATCATGCAGAGTCCAAGTGTGTTGCACGCCCTATGTTAAAGCTGAACCAAATCAAGTTGGTGCACTCTGTTGGAGCGTGCAGGGGGCGCCGGATTCGTGAAGAACATCGCCACATTTCAGGAATTGTCTAACATGGCACCCTCTGCAGCAAACTGCATATAGTTTGCACTATTTTTGATAAATGTGGGCCAATGCATATACTTACTTACATTACCTACAACAACTATTTGCTATACAAATACATACAAACATTATCTTCTCCTGTCCAGCACCTCGTACAGCGCTGGGATTGGGGACGCGTGGGCATGCCCCTCCACCGAAAGCTGACGGAGCCGTGGTGCTGTTGCCCCTGTAACACACAGGGGCACGGAGCGCCGGGGGTGGTTAGTAAGGACTAAAGCGTTCTTCTACTTATATCAGCCTACCCAAGCCCACTCAACACAGTTTTTCCATGTGAATCTTACTATTCTATACCAATGCTGATTATCAGGGATCTGATGATCAGCATTGATAAGGGCCCTACACAAAAATGACTACTGGTACAATGTGTCTTACCAGTGCATGAACATAATCAATAATAGTAAAATAGATAGATAGATCTAGTAATTGCTCCGCAGTCTTATCATTGTCACTCACCATTTATCCACGGGATTGTAGATTTATCTCTGCAATATGCTTTTCCTTTCCCTCTCCCTTTGGCGCCCTTATGCTTTTTGGATTATCCAACAACTTTTAAAGACCTGTAGAAACAACAGTGGAAGGTCAGAAATGGTTAAAAAACAATCATCATCACTCCTACCCATCTTACCAGCCCGGGCAACATATCTACCGTATCCTGCCGGCAGTGTCCATGTCAGGATGAAGAAAGTTCCTATCTACATCATATCCATCAAGATCTCACCTTGTGGGATTAGATGAGGTTTATAAGGTCAGGACTCACCCGACTACACAGGAGGAACTGGGCAGACCCAGCTAACGGGGAACACGTCGCAAAGATCACGTAAGTAACACCTACAACTCATGGATACAATAATGCAGGCTTCATGTCCCCTACTCATGCCCTCCAGCCTGTTTAAGTTCTCCACTACCATCTGGTGATCCAAGAGCTTGTGAGAAGGTAATGTGTCCAAAATAGATCTTTTTCGTATCAACTCCACTTGCGGGGTTTTAGATGAAAAAGCACGAGTACAAACCCTAGAGAACACTAGTCCCAAACATGCAGCCAGGGGGGTGGAAACATCACCTTTGGGTGTTTTTCAAGGCAGGACTGATGCACTTTATGTGAAGGGAGGATGGAGAGTGGCCTGTATCCAAATTTGAGAAAAAACCTCCTTCTCTCATTAAGAGCATTGAGAGGTTCCATGTTGGTTTTTCCAGTATGACAATGACCCAAACATACAGTCAGGGCAACGCTCCTGCAGCATCAGCTCTGCGTGGTCTAGCTAGTCTCCAGACACGATCTTTGGAGGGAGCTTAAACTCAATGTTGCCCAGTGACAGCCCGAAACTTAATAGATCTGGAGAAGATCTATATGAGGACTGGGCAAAATCCCCTGCTGTAGTGTCTGCAAACCGTTGCAAGACTAATATGAAACGTCTGACCTCTGTCATTTGTTTCTCTTCTAAATATTACGTTCTTTTCTCTATGGGATCAAATACTTATTTCATCAATAAAATGCTAATTATTTATATAAAAAAATCATACAATGGAATTTTTCTGGATTTTTTTAGATTCTGTCTCTCAGTTTAACTTAAACCAAATAACGGACCTCTCCATTGTAGGTGGGCAAACTTGCAAAATCGACCGGATCCAATACTAATTTCGCCCACTGTACGTGTGTTATCCTCACCTTGTTTTTATGACCTCCTTGTTCTCCTGCATATGGGTAATGGCCTCTGAGATCTTGTATGTGAATGGTTCCTATAATGTTCTCCACGCCGGCGACTCCATTAAACTTGCCGCCACCAGTATAGGATTCTATGGAAAATATGGACAGACAGCCCCTATTACTTTCATCATATACATCCTCTAATATTAGCATCCTTCTTTATCCTATAACTAGAGCACACGAGGGGATACATTTTACAAGTATCATCTGAATGACTTCATCCCTGTCCCTGGTGGTTGCCTAGAACTGTGTTGCTTTAATGTAAAGTTACTATGCTCGTGAACCGTATGGTGCTACGTGTAGTTAGACCTTGGGTTACATATGTAAGAAAAGAAACAAGGATACACATGTGTAAAAGTCAATGTGCTGTGACGGCATCTCATAATGTGTAATCAATGGTGGCATAGGCCTTCTAGTCATTATCTTGGTCGAATAATGATTTCATTCTCAGGGCCTCAGCACACCTCACATTTTATTAATATCCCCATCTCCAATCTCTAAACTGTAAGTCAATCCACACAAGGCCAATGGGTAACAATCTACACTTCAAGCTCTCTATTTATCTCTATGGTCCAGGAGTGTCAATTTTATTTAGACTGATCAGGAGACGTTTTTAACCCCCCGGTCTCATGTGAATAACTACTGGTGTGTAGCCCAGCTAAGAGTAGGATCCTGAATATCAGGTTACTGCTAAATGAAAGGCTACACCAGAGAGGTTAGTGTAATACCTAGTGGTGTATATAGTTACCTTACCAATGTCTCTTCATATTTCATATAAAATGTAAAGTAACTCCGTTATTCTCTGGTTTCCCGGTTGATATACTAATACTTTTAGATTAGTAGGAAAGATAATTATTATTTTATTGGGGATTGGCTGGTTATCAGATGGAAATGTCCCTTTAAATATATGAATTATCCTCAGTTCACATGAGGAGACGAGCTACAATAGAGGCCTGTACAAGTCATTCCTATACGGAGGAAACAATGAACCGGTAGTCCCTGAATAGAGGAACTTCTTAAAGTCTACTTCACTTTCAAGACACATATCCAAAGAGTCGTAGTCCACAAGGAGTAACACTATTTCTGGTCATTATAGACATGTAATCTTCATTTTCTGGCATCTCCCCAGTCTGTATCTATAATTTGCAGTCCTCTAACAGCCTCTGAATCAGAAGCTTTAAGAGGCTGTGATAACACCCCCCAGAGCCCTTTTGGCTCATTAAAATAATTGTAAAAGTTGATTTTAGAAGAAGGAAGCACGGATAACAAATATAAGAAGATACCACACCCGGTGCCCCGGATCTATGAGTAAGTGCCCCTGGTTATCATGATGGATCTTGATGGTAGATTTCCTTTAGATGGCAAAAACCTACAAACCGGATGGGGCAAGGAAAATTGTTGAGGGACCATGTAAAGCAAGAGAAGTGGAGGATAAAGTAGAGATGAGCAGACCCACGTTTTCGGTTCAGTGCCGCCGCTGCAACTCTTGTCCCTCTTCTCTACAGATAAATTTACTCAGTTTGCTGTGATCACTTGTACTGGTGATTTATCATGTTTGTTAAAAGTTTCTGACCATTTAAAAGGGCCAGTATTAAGTTATCCCTTATCCCACAGAATAGGGCGGCAACTAGCTGACTGCCGATGGTCTAGACTTCCCCCAATGATCATAAGATATTCCACCTCAGTGATAATTGGAGTTTCCAAATTTTTTGCTGTAATGGGATCAGCATTATCAATAAAACTTCATTACAGACACCTTACAGCTGATATGCAGTCTGGGTATAGTAACACCCAGAGACTTCACCGAGGTCACAGTTGGCAGAGGGTCTGTCCTTTAACTAGGGTCCTCTGGAAGCCGGTAGTCCTTACCCCCCTAACGCTGAAGCCACTTTCAACCTTCCTGACAC
The DNA here is from genome assembly GCA_019512145.1 of Engystomops pustulosus. Taxonomy (NCBI): domain Eukaryota; kingdom Metazoa; phylum Chordata; class Amphibia; order Anura; family Leptodactylidae; genus Engystomops; species Engystomops pustulosus. The sequence goes on along the minus strand of CM033643.1, from coordinate 31,544,951 downwards.
TGCCATTTTTTAAAATCTGACATGTGTTCTATTTAAGTGGTTTATAACTTTGGAACGCTTAACATATCCAGTTGATTTTTGAGATTGTTTTTTCGTGACACTGTACTTCAATGTGGTGTCGAAAATTTAATCAATATGTTTAGTATTTATTTATGAAATAAAGGAATTTTTTGCGCAAAAATTTTTGAAAAAACAATGTTTTCAAATTCAAACTTTTCTATACTTTTTGAAAGTTAGTCATATCCAAAATAACTTGATAACGAACTTTTCCATATGTCTGCTTTAACTTGGCATCATTTTTCAAACATCTTTTTTCTCCTTTTTTTATTAGGATGTTAAGGCTTATAACTTTATTAGGTGCAATTTTCAGATTTTCCCAAAATCATCAAAACCTACTTTTGAGGGTTATTTAGTTAGAGTGCTTTATAAGGCCTAGAATGATAGAAAACCCCCACACATGACACCATTTTAAGAAACTACATACAACAAACACTACACCCTCTAAATATTCATAACAACCTTTGGGAAATTTTGTTAACAAGGAAAAAGATAAAGAAAGGGGGAGAGGAAGTAAAGCGCAAAAAACAAAATGGAGAAGGGGTGGGAAAGGAAAAGAAAAAAGGAAAAGAAAGGAGCGGGGGGGAAGCTTTAGGCGTTCAGAGGGTGAAAGATAATGAAAGTTAATTCAGAAATGTAGATTTTAAATCTTACAATAGATTTCATTGAACACTAAATTTTGCACCTTCACAATGGGTTAAAAGGAACTTTCATTTTACCATGTTTTTAGGGGGCACTTCCTCCTGAGCATAGCCAATCCCATTTTGTCACTGTACCCTGCTGTAACGGGCACAGGGGGCACATGGATGAAAGAGCGTGTTTCGTTTTTTTGTGCAGGGCAAATATGGCTGACAAGTTTTCATGTGTCAAGGATCATTTGGAGAGCCATAATGTACCAAAACCGAGAAAGCCCCAACAAGAGACACCATTCCTGAAAGTACATAAACAAAAACCCTGTGGCGAGTTAGCAACGTGTAATTTGTTATTTGCCCAGACTCGGTGTTTGATTCAATCAGGCCCCAAAAGGGAAAAAAGGTGAAAATGTTCTCAAAAAAACAAGTCACCTTTTATACCCCAAATTTTTTTAAGCCACAGGGATAAAAGATGAACAACTCCCATAAGAGTGTAAACTATTTCGCCTAAGCACAGAACTGCAACCACTTTTGCATATAAAGTGTTTTATGGTAAACAGTAGGGCTAGAAGGGAACGGAGGGGGGGTCTTTGGCCTTTTAGAAGCCATTTGACATCATCCATTCATGTTCAGGATGCATTGGAGAGCCCAAGTGTACAAAAACAGAGGGGGACCCCTCAAAAATGTCACCATTTTGGAACAGTGCAAACCCTTTGGAAATTTAGCATGTGGTATAATATGTGTATTTCCCCTCACAGGTGTTTTGCCTTCAATTAGGTCCCTAAAATGAAAAAGATGAACATTTCCCAAAAAAGTCACTTTCGGCTAATTTTTGTATTCCCATAAGGCATTAAGATGAAACACCCCAAAAAATGTGTCTAGCATTTCTCCGATTATAAAATTGCACCCCACAGAATGCAATAAAATGTTGTCTGGGTACGCAGTGAAGCTCAGAAGGGAAAGAGGGCGTTTGCCCTTTTAGAGAAGCCAAATTTTGACAACAATCCTTAACATTTGTCAGATGGCTTTAAGAGCCGTAGGGTACCAAAACAGAGGGAACCCCAACAAGTGTCAACCATTTTGGTAAAGCACAACCCTTTAAAGAATTTGTAGCAAGTGTAATATGGTATTTGTCCCATGTGTTGATTTAATTCTTGGCTAAATGGACAAAGGTGAACATTTTCTTATAAAGGTCATTGTACCCCTACTTTTTTATAGCACAATTGATAAAAAAATATAATAACCCCCCAAAATGTTAAACCTATTCTCATTTCTCTCGAGTGTAGAAGTACCTCACATGTTGGTATATAAATGTTGTATGGCGCACATTAAAGGAGGGGTGAGTTGCCCTTTTATACCAAATTTGACAGAAATTTTTGCATGCAGTTGGAGAGCCCTGTGGTATAAAACATAAGAATCCGAAAAGTGACCCTAATTTTTGAACAACAACACCCTTAGGAATTTTGGCAATGTGTAAATATATGTGTATTTTACCCTACCGGTGATGATGCCAATTAGGCCCTCAAATTAAAGGTGAAATTTTCCTATAAATGAATGTTCACTTTAACTCCTAATTTATGTATGTTAGCCACAAGGATACTATTTAATAACCCCGAAAAAGGTGTAAAACTATTTCTTTTTCTCCTGAGTGTAGAAGGACCCCCACATGTGCCTATATAAAAATGCTTTATGTCCTGCACAGTAGAGAAAGAGGTTTTTGTCTTTTAGAGGGCGCCAAATTTGAGCAACCTTCACATTTGTCAGATACATTGGAGAGCCGTAGTGGTACCAAAGCGAGGAAAACCCGAAAAGTGACCTCTAATTGTTGAAATTTACACCCCTTGGGAATTTACGCAAGGGTAATATTGGTGTAGTGTAATCCACTGGTGAATGAGCATTTTGAACATATAGGTGGTTCGCAACTACTATGTTGCGAGGGAGTCCAGATGGAAATTGCAAATTATTTCTGGAACGTTCAGTGCCCGTTATGTTGGCGCCCCTTATGAAATAAGGAGGGGGGGGGAGCAACGTACGCTTTCCCGTTGTTAATTATCATTTTAATTTCTGAATTCACCAGGGTTGGGCGTGATTGTGATGTGGTGCGTATAATGAGGTAGAATAGACCAGTGGACCATCTAACTTTTGTTGGTCACACTTGGAGTGTCGCAGGTCTCTTAGTAGTATAATAGTGGTTCCACCTTAGTAATATAGTGTCCATCCTTAGTAAAAGTGGTCCATCCTAACTCCCTCTTATTTGGAACAAAACTCTTTCTGAAGTCCTTCCCTTAGAAGCATCAGAATTTACTACCTGTGAAAATGCTGCCCTGACAACATACAGGAACATCTTAACCAGAGGTACTGGGGGGCTCCGTCCCTTCTTGTCCCCATATGAGTTTCCTAATATCTTCCTCTGGAAAACGGAGAAATGATACGGCAGGACCTGCACATTGGAACAGCTCGTAGAGTTTACAGCTTATTCTGTACATGTACAGGCCCAATCGCTTTTGTTAACATATATCTTCGTTTTTCTATCGCCAGTGTTGCTCTTATTCACTCAGCGATGCACATTGTGACGAATATTGGCTGCTTTTGGCTGGACCAAAAAATCGAACCAGCCATACGCCAACATGGACAGAGGGGGGCAAAAAACCCCTCTGAACCACAAGGCAAAAATTGTTTGTCTGTCAGGAACAGCCCGCCATCCCGCCCCGATCACCGTTTCTACAGACATGGTGATCGTAATTACGACGTCATAAGTAAATTCTCTGCTATGTCTCGGTCTGAATTATGGGCCACTAGCAACCGATAATGAACCTTAAACTGGGGTGTGTGGGGGGACTAACCTCTGTCCCATGGGCAGGCTGGATGGCTTCAGGAACAGCGCCGTCCTTACCCCGATCAGTGAACAGCAGGCCTCCGGCTTTCCCTGACCGTTGTTGTCAAGTCACTACCACGCCGCACCGTTCTATTACAACGCCGTGGGATAGGCTATACAATCTTATTTTTTGAAGCATTTAGGAGAACAAAAGGCTTATTTTTTGCGAGACGTATTCACTGTAAAAAAAACTTTATTTTAAAGGGTGTTTTGCTTATTTAAGAAATTTTATTAACTTTTTTTTTCGGGTGGAGGAAAATAAAATCAAATCATTCTTGTTTGTTTTTTATAGCATTTTTTGGGGGGGGTGTTCGCCGCTTGTAGCATACCAATAATATAGTGCTTTATTCTAATTCAATTCGAACCGATCACTACATTACGTGATACCTCATTTATATAGTTTTATTTTTATTTGTCCAATTTTATTGAAGAAAACTAAATAGAAAAATGGCATTTGTTTTAGTATTGCCATCTTTATAGCGGCATAACTAGAGGAATTTTTTTGGTTGACGGAGCTGTTGTGACTTAATGTGTTTGCGTGAAAAGTTGTTCTTTTCAGTGTATCATTTGGGCGCTTGTAACTTTTCGGATCACTTTTTAGAACATTTTGTAAAGCATTTGATAAGAAGTTTACATTTTTGGCAATTTTTTGGGGTTTTTTTTTACCACGTTCACCAGATGGTCCAATTAATGATATGATTATTGTACAGATTGTTACGAACGCGGCTGATACCAATAAGTGGGGTTTTTTTTGTGGGATTTAGTGTATTTTATAATACTTTATTACTTGTGTAAGGAATTGTGTTGGGGGGGACTTTCACTTTCTTTATTTTTATTTTATTTAACAAAAAAACCTGTTATTTATTGTTTTAAACTTTTTTTTACAGTTAAGGAGGAAAAGGACCGGGGAAGGGAAGAAACCAAAACCCGAAGACACACAGTAGAGAAGGAAAGATAAGCCGAAAAAAAAGAAAACAGAAAAACAAGAAAAGGTGCAGAAAGAACCAACGAGAAGGAAGAAAGAAACGAAACGACCAACTAAGGCGCCAAAAATCATCATAATCTTGAACAGTAGATCTTCTGATCACTTGTTCAAGCTATTTTATTTACCAGGTTACCCAAACCAAAGTGGGGGGCAAACATACAGATGTTTGCCACCGTGTAATGTAAGACACTAGCATGCTTCGCTGCCAGTTTCTTAAGCCGTGTCCTGCCAGAAGAGCAGTACCCGGCTTCCGAGAATATCTCTCAGCCCGCCCGGGCACCGGCAGTCCGTGGCTGCGATCGGAGCACGTACCCCCCCGTTAAGCGCCGCGGGGTCCGCTTCCCCGCAGATTACATTTAAATGCCTTCTGACAACGAACCGCGGTCAGCGCGAACCGCGGCGTGTAGGGGTTACACCCGCGATCAGGAAAAATCTCCGTTCGCGGGTGTTAGAGGCAGTGGTCGGCTATTATATAGCCGACACCCGCAGTCTTCTGGCGCCGGCTCCGTTCAGGAGCCGGCGCCAGAAGCTTGACGTAATAATCGCATTTTTCGGGAACTCACCTCCCCTCCATGCAGTACTATTACTTCAATGTCGGGAAGGGGTTAATAGGGGACTGCCATATAGTCATGATGACCCCGATTTTCACTTCTTAGCCGATCAGATGCTCCCCCGGGGTCTAAATCTGCTTGCGTTGGCCAGCATCCCCGCATTGACGTTCAGGCAAGTTAGTTATCGCAGATGTTGACTTGTAGTGGCCAGACTCCATAGAGGACAGTAACAAGAGCTTCATAACTTCACGGGTTAAATCTCGACCATAGGGACCTGCAATAGAAGGAATATATTTTGTATATATATTGATCCTCCCGAGCAAACAGGGATGCGGTTGATATACCGAGTGCTAGGCTTAAAGGGGAGGCATCAGATCAATAAACTGAAGGAGGGATCACTGCGCCAATTTGCCCTTAGCAAGTATAACACTCACAGGATTATAGCCCCAGGTAAATCCAAGAGCAGGTATCACACAGTACAGGACTTATCACTGGCCATCACTAAGAGGTGGACGGAAGGAGCTTACCTGCGATACGCGGAATACAATTGGCTGTATCTTACTATCTACTTTTAGTCATTCCCTGAACACTTTGATAGCATAGAAGATGGTTGTCACTAAGGCAAACAGGAGGGAAATTACACGAACTCCTGCTCAACTCACATGCAAAATAACCTGCATCTGCTAGCCTCCCATAACTGCTCCTGCAGATATGGCACTAACATGCTAGCCCTCCGTTATCATGCGAGCTAGGCATACATCTCTCCCCTCTGCTCTATAACATGCTGCCTGCAAATAGACACTATGTAAAATCTTCCACTCTCTCCTGTCTATAACCCTAGTCCTGACAAAAGTTAAATGTACATCTCTCCCTCCCATATGTGCCGCAGAGCACATGTACATCTCTCATCCTCCTGCCATAATATCTTAATGCAATTTACATAGGCCTTTAGCATGATAGAGCAGGAGGCCGCTCCGTACATAGTGTCCTATCTCAAACTTCTCGGTACCATTTGAAAGGCTAAAAACTTTGGGCCACTGATAACTCCATTTAAAACCAATTGAATTTTTCATGTAAACCCATACATATTCAGACCCCCTATGGCCGACACCCGCCATCCAGGGATATAGGAAGGTGAAGAGAATAGTGTGAGGGAAAATGGCACTACAATATATAAATGAGAGTGTTTAGAGTAAATAAATAAAAAATAATTTGGAGCTTTGCCCACATACCTGGGTGACTTTCCTGACATATCAGCAGCAGCGCCAAGTCCCCTGGACAAAGATCGGGCACGCAATAATGCCCCTGGTCGCTTTCAAATTACATTCACGTGAATGTCCCCCAAATGGCTCAGCTGGTCATATTGCTTGGCACAAGAAGTCAAAATAATCGTCAGTGAAGGTGGAACTGTGAGTTCGTGGCCTTGAAACATCTATCCACTAGTGGCTCCAGACCTTGTCAGCGCTCTCTCCAGATTGACCCGGAGCCGCGGTAATAGCTGGCGCAGCTTACTACCAAAGTCTCTGAATATCTTCCCATCTTATGGGTGTAAGTTCCCCGTATTTGCTGCTGGAAACGTGTCCAGAAGGATCTGCGCCGACATTTCAACCAGGTCTGAAAGTTCCTGGGAAGGAATGGAGAATTATCCATAAGGAACTTTATGACACAGATCTTAGCTTTCATGCCTTGATTGTCGGTTTGCTTTAATTAAGGTGGTTATCCAGATTAGTTAATCAACATCATGCTGTATAATTAAATTTCCGGTATTCTTGTGTGATTTAATATGTGCATTACATGGAAGCAGGACATGTTTGTCCGTTTGGCTATTGTGTAGACAATATATTGTAATTATTCATGATATGCTATTAGATTCACTATTACAATGGGTGTATATTGGATTAAAAAACCTGTTGTATTTACAGGGGTTGGTTCCCACAAAGCCCCTTACTCCCCAATAAGCATAGGGCATAAGTGGCTGATCACGGGGTCCTGCTATTGAGACAATCCCCCCATGATGTTACACCTTATGGCCTTTCAGATGACTGGTAAATCGGTCTAAAACCATGGACCATGCAGAGGGCGTTTCGGCAGGACTCACGAAAGACCACATGCAACAGATTCGTAGTGATATATGCGGCAGGGGAAATAATTAATACAGTTTTTGCTGTCAATATGCCTCACAATTGTTGCATCTGCACATTGTGCCCCAGTACCACAAGTGTCCCAACCAATCCATTTTCCACTCAACACTTATTCATATGTGTAGACAGATGTATGAAGTGCGACTTTTCAAAAAAAAGTCACAAATTAGGCGCCACTCTCTGTCCCAGTGGTAGGGACTAGATTCGAACACAGTTTTTGGGAAGTAACACAACTGATGTAAAATTCTGCTGAGCGATTTGTAAATTTGCTGAATTTTATTGGGGAAAAACCATCATCACTGGCGTGTATTGTGCCAACTAGTTATAGTCACTAGGCATATTACACAGTCTACTGCTTTATTGATCTCTCTAGTACAATTACTCAAAAGACGAGATTTTCTGACATTGTTACCATTTCATAAGGCCGAGCCGGTTAATTTGAGATATATAGGTTTATTTTTGATCACCGTAGTTTCTTGCTTCTCATTCATGTGTATGTCTATGGAACCTACAGGTAAATGTATTAGAGAATGTTCTTACTGTCAAAAGTTTCCGGTTACTGTGGATGAGCAGGCCCTCGGACGGACAGGATTGATTCCCTCAGGAGTTGTCAAACTCCATTTTACTGATTTGGAGAGTTTTCTTCCATCTCGAGGTGCAGCAGGTGTGCCTTGTGGACCAATCCTCCAGGTGTTCCCCTAGAAGAACCAACACAAGCATGACCTTTCTGTCCGCCATAACATTCACAAGAAGAATCATCACAATTCCTGTCAGATTTCACCATAAACTACCCAAAGGTTCCAAAAAATTATTGACCCCCATAAATAGCACTAAAACAGGTACATATCACATTTAATGAAGGGAGAGTTTTACCATTACCTACTCGGAATCCAGTTTAAGCAAGATGTACATTAAATTATCAATTGACTACAAAATTCTTATTATAATACATGAACTGCATACTCCAAGATTAATGAATATTTTTCCCCCTAATACTACAGCACCAGAACCAGTCAACAGCATTGTATTAGGATCCACGCAATGATAAATCAGACGGCGCCCTAAGGCACGATCAGATCATTAACAATGGCTGCCACTACAAGAGTGAACCCTAAACAAATTAAGGAAATCTTGCATATTCTACTCAATTTTACTGATGCCGCGTCTTAAAGTGCGTCACTGTTCTACCTACACAACGAGTATAGAGTAAAACAACTATGTAAACGATACCATTTACAAGATAGTTATTCCACATATCTCTAACATTACACGTGCTATTTGAATATTACAATGAATCTCGTACACCCAAATTAACGGAAGGTTACTGAAAAAATTCAATCCATACAGAATTCTTCCCATTAATAGGAAAGAACTGGAGTGATCAGTACATTTGGCATAGTATTATATCAATGTATACACCATATAATCTTCTGTCACCCAGGCCCTATCCTAAGCGTGCAAATAGCCTGTGAGTAATACATAAATGTGTCCCCCTATGAACCATTTGTACTATATAATTTTGTAACACTTTAAGTAGGCTCATACAATTGAAGATTTAAATCCTGGTCCCCCACAACTTTTGCACCAATAACTACTACTAGTACCTATACCCTCAGTTGGGTATAAAATATTTTGTAAATTCCACTTTTATTTTAAATAATACCAATTTAGGCTCTAGATAAGAAAAAAAGGCACCTCATATGCAATGAGCAGAGCCTCCCATACTGCAGCAGAGGAGAAGGGTGCACAGGATTACACGTCCCACACAGCCTCCTATACTGCAGCAGAGGAGAAGGTGCACAGGATTACACTTCCCAGCACAGCCTCCCATACTGCAGCAGAGGAGAAGGTGCAGAGGATTACACATCCCAGCACAGCCTCCAACTGCAGCAGCAGAGGAGAGGTGCAGAGGATTACACTCCAGCACAGCCTCCTATACTGCAGCAGAGGAGAGGTGCAGAGAATTACACGTCCCAGCACAGCCTCACATCTGCAGCAGAGGAAAGGTGCAGAGGATTACACGTCCCAAAGCACGCCTCCCATACTGCAGCGAGGAGAGGTGCAGAGGATTACACGTCCCAGCACAGCCTCCCATACTGCGCAGCAAGGAGAGGTGCAGAGGATTACAGTCCCAGCACAGCCTCCTAACTGCAGCAGAGGAGAGGTGCAGAGGATTACACGTCCCAGCCAGCCTCATACTGCAGCAGAGGAGAAGGTGCAGAGGATTACACGTCCACAGCACGCCTCCTACTGCAGCAGCAGAGGAGGAGGTGCAGAGGATTACACGTCCGGCACAGCCTCACATACTGCAGCAGAGGGGAGGTGCAGAGGATTACACGTCCCAGACAGCCTCCCTACTGCAGCAGAGAGGAGGTGCAGAGGATTACATGTCCCACACGCCTCCCATACTGCAGCAGAAGGAGAAGTGCAGAGGATTACACGTCCCAGCACAGCCTCCATACTGCAGCAGAGGAAAGGTGCAGAGGATTACATGTCCCAGCACAGCCTCCCATACTGCAGCAGAGGAGAAGGTGCAGATATTACATGTCCCAGCACAGCCTCCCTTACTGCAGCAGAGGAGAAGTGCAGAGGATTACATGTCCCAGCACAGCCTCACATACTGCAGCAGAGGAGAGTGCAGAGGATTACTGTCCCAACACAGCCTCCATACTGCAGCAGCAGAGGAGGAGGTGCAGAGGATACATGTCCCCCGCACAGCCTCCCTACTTCAGCAGAGGAGAAGGTGCAGAGGATTACATGTCCCAGCACAGCCTCCCATACTGCAGCAGCAGAGGAGGAGGTGCAGAGGATTACACGTCCCAGCACAGCCCCTCCATACTGCAGCAAGAGAAGGTGCAGAGGATTACACGCCTAGCACAGCCTCCCTTACTGCAGCAGAGGAGAAGGTGCAGAGGATTACATCGTCCCAGCACGCCTTCCATACTGCAGCAGCAGAGGAGAGGTGCAGATTATTACACGTCCCAGCACCAACCTTCCATACTGCAGCAGCAGAGGAGAGGTGCAGAGGATTACACGTCCCATCACAACCTTCATACTGCACAGCAGAGGAGAAGGTGCAGAGGATTACACTTCCCAGCACAGCCTCCCATACTGCAGCAGAGGAGGAGGTGGGAGGTGCAGATTTACATGTCCCCACAGCCCCCATACTGCAGCAGTGTATTACATGTCCAGCACAGTCTCCATACTGCAGCAGAGAATGCATGTCTCACGCACAGTCTCCCATACTGCAGCAGCAAGGAGAAGGTGCAAGATTACATGTCCCAGCACAGCATCACATAGAGCAGCAGAGGATTACCGTCCCACACAGCATCACATGAGCAGCAAGAGATTACACGTCCCAGCACAGCCTCACATAGAGCAGCAGAGAAGTAACATGTCCCTGCCGTCTTCCATACAAACCTGCACCATGGTCACTGTCAGGAGAGGAGGAGGTACTGGCCGGGAGCTGCAACATGCCACACAGATTACACAGCGATGTACAAAGCTTGCTCACAATTTAATCAACTACCAGTATGTTTGGAGTTGTGGGAGAACTGGAGGAAACCCATGCAAACATGGAGAGAAAATACAAAATCTTTGCAGATGTGAGCCTGGGACTTGCAAGGCTGTAATGCTAACCACTAAGCCACCGTGCGCCCCTCTTTTCCATACCTAGAAGAATATTTGTGCTGGGACGTGTAATCCTCTGCACCTTCTCCTCTGCTGCAGTATGGGAGGCTGTGCTGGGACGTGTAATCCTCTGCACCTTCTCCTCTGCTGCTGCTGTATGCTAGACTGTGCTGGACATTTTATTAGTGAGGGGAGGCTGCTACCTACTGATGCCTCAATTAAGGTAATTTTATTGGTATCTATTTTTATTTCTGAAATGTACCAGTAGCTGCTGCATTAGCCACCCTAGGCTTATACTCGAGTCAATGAGTTTTCCCATTTTTTTTGTGCTAAAATTCAATGCTTCAGCATATAAATCGAGTATATACGGTATTTCCAAGGCCTACTCTATAGGCCATCACTAGAAAACAAAGGCTTCGGATGCTATAATCACCATTCACATTCCTAGAGACAAATGCACATTTCCAAGAATATGGTCCGGCCTATCGCTTCTTAGAAGTGGTGGAAATCAAGCATAAAAAAAAGAAAACAATTCTAACATCTGTGAACAAATCGCTATGTAACCAGCAACATAAACTAATGTGCCCTAAAATCCGCTGCACTTCTTTGTATTCTCTGCCCATTTTTCAGCACTTACTAATTTGCCCTTTACATCTTGGCTCAGGACGGGAACACTTGGGAATAAGCTTATAATAATTATTATTATATAACGTGCAGTCTGTCAGTTGTTAATATGTTCTCAGTAAGCCATAGACTGTCAGTGCGATGTATTCTGCAAGGATCGGCTACTCAGAGGCCAAAAATAACAGAATAACAGACTGCGGCTCAGAGCAAAGCGGGTGCACACTGCCGCGTACTGCGAGGCATCCTGGCTGCTCCTCACCGCAGCTTATGGCTTGGATGGGAGTCTGGAAATAAACTCTCCGTTACATGTCATCAACATTGTGCACTAATGATCCGGGCCGGGCAGAGCCGACAGCCATTATCTAGATTACTCGTGAAATTGCTACACTTGGGTTTAGGTTCATGTCAGGAAATTGTGCATGTCAGCTGGAAATGGACACAAATCTTCCCTTTGTTGTGCACTTTGATTATAAATGTAATGATATACAGTGTATAAGTGCAGTGGAGATATTAGAATACAAGCATACGTACAATACACAGGCATTTATACACCAAATACACAGACATTCTCAGGTTATACATTTACTAAAATACTTCATACATACATTCATGCGCTTACATATACTGTATACATCATTGCACTTTATGTACCATTCATACACACACACACACTACTTACAGTAAGATAATACACCTTAACATATATATACACACACACACACACACACAATATACACATTGATGCAATGCATGTACCTACATATACAGAACAAGAAGAAAGATGCTCACATATGCACAGAAAATGCACATACATACTTATTTGCATACATGACACAGATGATATTATATATATATAGACACAATACACAAACCTAATACTGTACAAAGACAGTGCATATAGTACACAATATACACAGACACAATGGACCGGCTTACTAAAGCCCCTGCACCAGTTTTCTGTCTGACTTTGCATGTTCTTGTCAGTGCAAACTGCTTGCACATGTATTAAGGAAGTGTCTGCGACACATTTGGGTCGCAGCTGAACTATTCTGTACTGAAATGGGCGTTCCGGTGCAGTCGGACCCACCGCTACATTTATCATGCAGAGTCCAGAAGTGTGTTGCACGCCCTATGTTAAAGCTGAACCAAATCAAGTTGGTGCACTCTGTTGGAGCAGTGCAGGGGGCGCCAGATTCGTGAAGAACATGCGCCACATTTCAGGAATTTGTCTAACATGGCACCCTCTGCAGGCAAACTGCATATAGTTTGCACTATTTTTGATAAATGTGGGCCAATGCATATACTTACATATACACTACATACAACTATTTGCTATACAAATACATACAAACATTATCTTCTCCTGTCCCAGCACCTCGTACAGCGCTGGGATATGGGGACGCGTGGGCATGCCCCTCCACCGAAAGCTGACGGAGCCGTGGTGCTGTGCCCCTGTAAACACACAGGGGCACAGGAGCGCCGGGGGTGGTTAGTAAAGGAATATCGTTTTTATCAGCCCTACCCAGCCCACCAGCAAAGTTTTTCAATTATTTACTATTCTACAAATTGCTGATTAATCAGGGATCATGATAGATCAGCATCTGTAAGGGCCCCCTACACAAAAAAATATCTGGTACCAATGTGTCTTACCAGTGCATGACTGTAGATAGAGAGATAGATAGATAGATAGATAGATAGATAGATAGATAGTCTAAGTTTGGCTCCAGCAGTCTGATCATAGGTCACTCACCATGTTATCCATACTGGGGATTGTAGATTTATCTTCTGCAATTGCTTTTCCTTTCCTCTTTCTCTCCTCTGTTTTGGCGCCCTTATTAGCTTTTTTGGGATTTCCACAACTTTTAAAGACCTGTAGAAAACAACACAGACTGTGAAGGTCAAGAAATGTGTAAAAAAACAAATCATCATCAAACTACCTACCCCATCTACCAGCCGGGCAACTACTATCCTACCGCTATCTGCCTGCAGGGTGCCATGTCAGGAAGAAGAGAAGTGTCCTATCTACATAATATCCACTCAAGATCTCACCTTGTGGGGTTAGGAGGATTGTTATAAAGGTCAGGAATCAACCCTGAACTACACAGGAGGAACTGGTCCATGACCTGCAGCAAACTGGGAACACAGTCGCAAAGATCACCGTAAGTAACGCACTACAACCTCATGGATTACAATAATGCAGGGCTTGCAAAGTCCCCTGCTCATGCCCTCCAGGCCTGTTTAAAGTTCTCCACTGACCATCTGGTTGATCCAGAGGAGGCATGTGAGAAGGTCAGATGAGACCAAAATAGATCTTTTTAGTATCAACTCCACTTGCTGGGTTTTGAGGATGAAAAAGCACGAGTACAGCACTAAGAACACAGTCCAAAACATGCAGCATGGGGGTGGAAACATCACACTTTGGGGTGGTTTTCTGCAAAGGGGCAGGACGATTGCACTTTATGGAAGGGAGGATGGAGAGGGCCATGTATCACAAGATTTTGGAGGAAAACCTCCTTCTCTCAGTAAGAGCATTGAAGAGGTGTCATGGTTGGGTTTTCCAGTATGACAATGACCCAAAACATACAGTCAGGGCAACTGCTCCTGAAGCATTTCAAGGTCCTGGAGTGGTCTAGCTAGTCTCCAGACAGAAATCTTTGGAGTGAGCTTAAACTCAATGTTGCCCAGTGACAGCCCAGAAACTTGAAAGATCTGGAGAAGATCTGTATGAAGGACTGGGCCAAAATCCCTGCTGTAGTGTCTGCAAACCTGGTCAAGAAATATAGGAAACGTCTGACCTCTGTCATTTGTTTCTCTTCTAAATATTACGTTCTGTTTCTCTATGGGATCAAATACTTATTTCATGCAATAAAATGCTAATTATTTATTTTAAAAAATCATACAATGGAATTTTTCTGGATTCTTTTTAGATTCTGTCTCTCGCAGTTTACTTAAAATACAAATAACGGACCTCTCCATTGTAGGTGGGCAAACTTGCAAAATCGACCGGGATCCAATACTAATTTCGCCCACTGTACGTGTTTATCTCTCACCTTGTTTGTTATGACCTCCTTGTTCTCCTGCATATGGGTAATGGCCTCTGAGATCTTGATGTGAATGGTTCCTATAATGTTCTCCACGCCGGCGACTCCATTAAACTTGCCGGCCACCAGTAATAAGGATTCTATGGAAAATATGGACAGACAGCCCCTATTACTTTCATCATATACATCCTCTAATATTAGCATCCTTCTTTATCCTATAACTAGAGCACACGAGGGGAATACATTTTACAAGTATCATCTGAATGACTTCATCCCTGTCCCTGTGGTTGCCTAGAACGTGTTGCTTTATGTAAAGTTACTATGCTCGTGAACCGTATGGTTGCTACGTGTAGTTAGACCTTGGGTTACAATGGTAAGAAAAAAAAACAAGGATACACATGTGTAAAAGTCAATGTGCTGTGACGGCATCTCAGTAATGTGTAATCAATGGTGGCCATGAGGCCTTCTAGTCATTATCTGTGGTCGAAATAATGATTTCATTCTCAGGGCCTCAGCACAACCTCACATTTATTAATATACACATCTCCAATCTCTAAACTGTATAGTCAATCCACACAAGGCCAATGGGTAACAATCTATACACTTCAAGCTTCTGATTTATCTCTATGGGTCCAGGAGTGTCAATTTTATTTAGACTGATCAGGAGACGTTTTTACCCCCGGGTCTCATGTGAATAACTACTAGGTGTGTAGCCCCAGGCTAAGAGTAGGGATCCTGAATAATCAGGTTTACTGCTAAATGATAGGCTACACCAGAGAGGTTAGTGTAATACCTAGTGGTGTATAGTTGACCTTACCAAATGTATCTTCATATTTCAATATAAAATGTAAAGTAACTCCCAGTTATTCATAGGTTTCCCGGGTGATATAACTAATAACTTGTAGAATTAGTAGGAAAGATGAATTATTATTTTATGGGGATTGGCTGGTTATCAGATGGAAATGTCCCTTTAAATATTAATGAATTATCCTCAGTTCACATGAAGGAGACTGAGCTACAATAGAGGCCTGTACAAGTCAGTCTCTATACTGGAGGAAACAATGAACCTAGAGGCTGTACCAGGTCGTCTTATACTGGAGGAGGGAAACAATGAAACCAGGTTAGGTAGTCCTGAATAGAGGAACTCTCTTAAAGTTCACTTCACTTTTGATGACACATTACAAAAGACGGTAGTCCACAGGAGTAAGTGAAGTAACACTATTTTGGTCATTATATGACATGTTAATCTTCATTTTCTGGCATCTCCCCAGTCTGTATCTATATTTGCAGCCCTCTAACAGCTCTGAATCAGAAGCTTTAAGAGGCTCTGGAAAACACCCCCCAGAGCCCTTTGGCTCATTTAAATAATGGTAAAAGTTGATTTAGAAGAGAGGAGAAGCAACGGATAACAAATATAAGAGATACCACAGTCACGGGGGTGCCGGGATCTATGAGTAGTGCCCCTGGTTATCATGAGGATCTTGATGGTAGATTTTCTTAGATGGCAAATTACTAACAATACCAGGATGGGGCAAGGAAAACATTGTTGAGGACCATGTAAAGCAAGAGTAAGTGGAGGATGAAAGGAGATGAGCAGACCCAACGTTTTGCGGTCAATGGCCGCGTGCAAACTCTTGCCCCTCTTCTCTACAGATATTTTACTCAGTGCTTGTGATACTTGTACTGGTGATTTATGCATAGTTTGTTAAAAGTTCTGACCATTTAAAAGGCTGTGCCAAGTATTAAGTTATCCCTATCCACCAGAATAGGGGCAACTAGCTGACTGGCGATGGTCTGACTTCCCCCAAGATCAAAGATCATACCTCAGTGATAATTGGAGTTTCCAAATTTTTTGCATGTAATTGGATCAAGCATTATCAATAAAATTCATTACAGACACCTTACAGCTGATCATGCAGTCTGGGCTTATAACTCCAGAGACTACCAGAGGTCACAGTGGGCAGAGGGGTTGTCTGTAACTAGGGGTGTATGGAAGTCCGGTGTCCTTAACCCCTAACGCTGAAGCCACTTTCACCTTCCTGACCCGCCATTTTTTAAAATACTGACAAGGTGTCTATTTAATTTTTTTGTGGTTATAACTTTGGAACGCTTAACATATCCAGTTGATGTTGAGATTGTTTTTGTCGTGACAACTGTACTTCAATGTGGTGTCGAGAAATGTAATCACATATTGGGTTGTATATTATTTTATGAAATAAAGGAAATTTTGCGCAAAAATTTTGAAAAAAACATGTTTTCAAATCAAACTTTTCTATACGTTTTGCAAGTTAGTCAATACTCAAAATATACTTGATAACAACATTTTCATATGTCTGTTTAACTTGCATCATTTTTCAAACTCTTTTCTCCTTTTTTTAGGAGGTTAGAGGGCTTATAACTTTAGGTGCAATTTTTCAGATTTTCACGCAAAATCATCAAAACCTACTTTGTGAGGTTAGTTTATGTATATGAGTGTCTTTAAGGCTAGAGATGATGAGAAGTAATACCCCCACAAATTGCACCATTTTAAGAAACTCATACACAAACACTCACTAAATATTCCTAACAACCTTTGGGAATTTTGTTAACAAGGAAAAGAAAGGGGGAAGTAAGCCAAACAATAGAAGGGTGAAGAAGGGAGGAGCGGGGAAGCTTTGGCGTGAGGGTGAAAGATAAATGAAAGGTTATATTCAGAAATGTAAATTTTCAAATCTTACAATATGATTTTCTTTATGTGAACACTAATTTGCTACCTTCCCAATGGGTGTTAAAAGGAACAGCATTTTTACATGTTTAGGGGCATCTTCTCCTGAGCATGCCAATCCCATTTGTCACTGGTACCCTGCCTGTACGGGTCCGCAGGGGGCACATGCGAGTGAAAGAAGCGTTGTTTCGTTTTTTCAGGGCAATATGGCTGACAATTTTTCATGTGTCAGGATCATTTGGAGAGCCATAATGTACCAAAACCTGGAAGCCCAAACAAGAGACCACCATTCCTGGAAGTACTAAACACCCTTGGCAGTTAGCAACGTGTAAATTTGTGTATTTGCCCGAGACGGTGTTTGTATTCAATAGGGCCCCAACAAGGGAAAAAGGTTTGAAAATGTTCTCAAAAAAAGTCACCTTTTACCCCAAATTTTTAAGCACACAGGGATAAAGATGATTGAATCAATCTCCCATAGGTAAAACTATTTCTCATAAGCAGAACTCAACCCTTTTGCATATAAAGTTGTTGTATGGGTAAACGTATGGCTAGGACTAGAAGGGAAGGAGGGGGGCTTTGGCCTTTTAGACAGCCGATTCGACAATCATCCATGTGATGTCAGGATTGCCTTTTGGAGAGCCCAAGTGTTACATAACAGAGGGGGACCCCTCAAAAATGTCCCATTTTGGAACAGTGCACCTTGTGGAAATTAGCATGTGGATAATATGGATTTCCCCTCACAGGGTTTTGCACTTCAATTGGTCCCTAAAATGAAAAGATGAACATTTCCCAAA
This sequence comes from Engystomops pustulosus, assembly GCA_019512145.1. Classification (NCBI taxonomy): domain Eukaryota; kingdom Metazoa; phylum Chordata; class Amphibia; order Anura; family Leptodactylidae; genus Engystomops; species Engystomops pustulosus. Next base: position 31,526,917 of record CM033643.1, on the reverse strand, counting down.
AAAGTCCTTTACGGCTAATTTTTGTATTCCCAATAAGGCATTAAGATGGAAACAACCCCAAAAAATGGTGTCTAGCATTTCTCCGGTTATAAAATTGCCCCCACGAATGCAAATAAAATGTTGTTGTGGTACGCAGTTGAAGCTCAGAAGGGAAAGAGGGGCGTTTGCCTTTTAGAGAAGCCCAAATTTGGCACAAACAATCTCTTAAATTGTCAGGAAGGTGCTTTAAGAGGCCCGTAGGGTACCAAAACAGAGGGGAACCCCAACAAGTGTCAACTTTTGGTAAGCCACACCCTTTTTTCAGAAGAATTTGAGCAAGTAAGTGTTGTAGATATTGGTATTTCCATAGTTGTTAGATTTGCTTCTTTTGCTTTACTTCTTAAATAGGACAAAGGTGAACATTTTCTTATAAAGGTCATTGTACCCCTACTTTTTTATAGCCACAAGGTTGATAAAAAAATATTAATAACCCCCCAAAATTGTTAAACTATCCATTTCTCTCGAGTGTAGAAGTACCTCACCATGTTGGTATACAAATGTTGTAGGCGACGATAAAAGGGAAGGGGGAGTTTTGCCTTTAGAGCCAATTGACAGAAATTTTTGAATGATTTGTAGAGACCCTTTGTGTGGTGTTCAAAGACATAAGAATCCGAAAAAAAACAGTTGAGCCCTAATTTTGAACCACACCCTTGAGAATTTTGCAATTGTGTGTAAATATGGTATTTTGCCCTACACGGTGAAATGATCCATTAGGCCACTCAAAATTAAAGGTGAAATTTTCCATATAAATGCATGTTTTTACTCCTCAATTGAGTATGTAGCCACAGAGGATAATATTAATAACCCCGGAATAAAGGTGGTAAAAACTATTTCTTCATCTGAGTGTAGAAGAGACCCCCACATGTGCATATAAAATGCTTTATGTCTGAACAGTAGAGAAGAGGTGTTTGTCTTTTAGATGGCCAACTTTGCAGAACCTTCACATGTGTCAGGATACATTTTGTGAGAGCCGTTGGTGGTACCCAAAAGCGCGGGAGGGGAAAACCCGAAAAAAAGTTGCCTCTAATTGTGATACACCCCTTGGGGCATTTAGAATGTGTTGTAATATTGGTTTGTTTAGTGTAATCACGTGGTGAATTGAAGAGCATTTTGAACATATAGGTGGTTTCCAAACTACTATGGTTGCGATGGGAGTCCAGATGGAAAGAACTTGCAATCTATTTCTGGATTTTTAGTTTCAGTGCCCGTTATGTGGCGGCCCCTTATGAACATAAGGAGGGGAATGGGGGCAACGTACCTTCCGTTGTTAATTATCATTTGTTTTTTATATACAGGTTGGGCTCTGTGAATTGTGAGTGTGGTGCGTTATAGGAGGTTTAGATAATAGACCAGGTGGACCATCTAAACTTGTTGTCACACTTGGCGTTGTCCAGGGTCTCTTAGTAGTATAATAGTGTCCATCCTTAGTTAGTATTCTCTTAGTAAATAGTAGGTCCATCCTAAACTCCCTTTATGTTGGAACAAAACTCTTTTCTGAAGTCCTTCCTCTTAGAGCAGCAGAATTACACGTGTGATGAAAATGCTGCCTGCAAAATACAGGAACATCCTATAACCAGAGGTACTGGGGGGCTCCGTCCCTTCTTGTCCCACATATGAGTTTCCTATATCTTCCTCGAAAAGTGGAAAAGGGAAGAATGATACGGGCAGGACCGCAATGTGAACAGCTCGTAGAGTTGGACAGCTATTTGTACATGTACAGGCCAGATCGCTTTTGTTAACATATATCTTCGTTTTTCTATCGCCACTGTTGCTTTATTCACTCAGCGTTATGCCATTGTGACGAATATTGCTGCGTGTTTGGCTGGACCAAAAATCGAACTCAGCACATACGGCCTAATACATGGACAGAGGGGGGCAACAAAACCCCTCTGAACCAAAGGCAAACATTGGTTTGCTGGAGCAGGAACAGCCCGCCACCTTGCCCGATCACCGTTCTACAGAACATGGTGATCGGTATTATCGACGTTCATAAGAAATTCTGCTATGGTGCTCGGTAATTGATGGATTTTTGCCACTAGCACCGTATTGAATTAAACTGGGGTGTGTGGGGGGACGTAACCCTCTGTCCCATGGTGAGGCTGGATGGACTGTCAGGAACAGCGCCCGTCTTACCCGATCAGGTGACAGCGGCCTCCGTGCTTATCCCTGACCGGTGTTGCTCATAGTCACTACCCGCTCGCACCGTTCTATTACAACGCGCGTGGTGATAGGCTATACAATCTTTATTTTTTTTAAGCATTTTAGGAAACAAAGGCTTATTTTGCGAGACTGTATTCCACTGATAATAAAAAAACTTTATTTTTTATTGAAGGGTTGTTAGTTATTAAGAAATTTTATTAACTTTTTTTTCGGTGGAGGAAAATAAAATCAATCATCTTGTTTGGTTTTTTAGCATTTTTGTGGGGGGGTGTTCGCGCTTGTAGCATACCAATAATATATAGTGCTTTATTCTAATTCGAATTCGAACTCATACATTACGTGATACCTCTTTATATAGTTTTGATTTTATTTGTCCAATTTATTGAAGAAAACTAATTAGAAAAAATGCATTTGTTTTAGTATTGCCATCCTTTATAGCGGCATAAAATATGAGTGATTTTTGGTTGACGGTAGCTGTTGTGAGCTTAATTTTTGCGTTTTGAAAAGTTGTTCTTTTCAGGGGTATCATTTTGGGCGCTTTGTAACTTTTTCGTATTATTTCACTTTTTAGAACATTTTTGTTTAAAGACCATTTGATAAGAAGTTTAATTTTTGGCAATTTTTGTGGGGTTTTTTTTTACCACGTTCACCAGAGTGGTCCAATTATGATTAGGATTATTGATACAGATTGTTACGACGCGGCTGATACCAATAAGTAGGGGGTGTTTTTTTGTTGATTTATGTGTATTTTCATATACTTTATTACTGTGTGTAAGGAAGTGTGTTTGGGGTGGGACTTTCACTTTCTTTATATTTATATTTTATTTTTACAAAAAACCTTATTTATTGTTTTAAACTTTTTTTTTACAGTTAAGAAAAGACGGGAGGGGACAATAACCGACATGAGAAGAAGTACCGAAAAAAGAAAGACAGTGCAGAACCACGAAAAAAACAAGCTAGCGCCAAATCACAAATCTTAACATAGATTTTATCACTTGTTCAAGCTATTTTAACCAGGTTACCCACAAAGGCAAACATAGCAGATGTATTGCACGCGTGTAATGTAAGACACTAGCATTGCTGCGCTTGCCTTTTTGCAGTTCTTCAAGCCGGTCCTGCCATGAAGAGCACAGACCCGGCTTCCGAGAATATCTCCCCAGCCCGCCCGGGCACCGGCAGTCCGGGCTGCTGATCGGAGCAGCACCCCCCGTGGGTAAGCGCCGGCGGGGTCCGCTTCCCCGCAGATTACATTTTAAATGCCTTCTGAACAACGACCGCGGTCAGCGCTTTGAACCGCGGCGGTTAGCGGGTTACACCCGCGATCAGGAAAATCTCCGATCGCGGTGTTAGAGGCAGGTCGGCTAAATTAGTGAAACCGACACTCGCAGTTTTTGGCGCGGCTCAGTTCAGGATGCCGGCGCCAGAAGCTTAACGTAATAATCGCATTTTGCGGGAACTCCCTCCCCCCATGCAGTACTATTACGTCAAAGTCGGGAAGGGGTTAAGTAGGGGGGACTGCCTATTAGTCAGATGACCCCGATTTTCACCTTACCTGATCAGATTCCTCACTCGGGGTCTAAATCTGCTTGGTTGGCCAGGCAATCCCCGCATGACGTTCAGGCAGTAGTTATCGCAGAGTTGACGTTGTAGTGGCCAGACATAGAGGACAGTACTGAGCTTCATAACTTCACGGGTACATTCTCGACTCATAGGGACCTGCATAGAAGGAATATATTTTGTATTATATGAATCCTCCAAGCAAGACAGGGATTCGGTGTGATATACCTAGTGCTAGGCTTTAAAGGGGTGGCATAGATCAATAAACTGAAGGAGGGATCACTGCCCCAAATCTGCCCTTAGAAGATACCACTCACAAGGGATTATAGACCCCAGGTAAATCAAGGAGCAGGTGACACACAGTAAAGGACTTATCACTGGCCATCACTAAGAGGTGACGGAAGGAGTAACTATGCTCCGGAATACAGCGGACTATCAAATAGACTAGTATCTGTACATAGGAGATGGTTTTGTCACTAAGGCAACAGTGAACTGGAGAAATCTACCAATATCTGCTCAACTCCTCCTGCTCTATAAAATGCTACCTGCAGAGTAGGCACTATGTACAATCTGCTCACCCCTTCCTGCTCCTAAACATGCTACCCTGTCAAAAGCTAGAACACTATGTATAAACTGCTTCTGACTCCTGTCTATAACATCTGCCTGCAGAAGGACCTATGTACGATCTGCGAGCCTCCTGCTATAATCATACTGCCTTTATGATGGCAGATTTATTAGATGTGTGCTATCTAAAGCATATGTTATAGAGCAGTGAGCGTTACATAGTGTCCTATCTCAAAACTTAGGTACCATTAAAGGCAAAACTTGGTCACTGATAACTCACTTAAAACTCATTGAATATTTTTCATGTAAACCACATACATATTCAGACCCTATGGCGACACCGGCCATCCAGGGATATAGGAAGTGTGAGAGAATAATAGTGTGAGGATGGCACATACCAATATATAAATGAGATGTTGGTAGATTGTAAAATAAGAAATAATTTGGAGCTTTGGCCACATACCTGGGTGACTTTCCTACAATATCAGCAGCAGCGCTCAGCCCCTGGACAAATGATCGGGCAGCAATAAATGCCCTGGTCGCTTTCAACTTCATTCATGTGGATGTCCCCAAATGGCTTCAGCTGGTCATATTGCTTGGCCAAGCAGTCCAATAATGTCAGTGAAGGTGAATGTGAGTTCTGTGCCTTGAACACTCTATCCACTAGGTGGCTCCAGAACTCTGTCAGCGCCTCCTCCAGATTGACCCGGAGCCGCGGTAATACTGGCGCAGCTCTACATACAAGTCTCTGAATATCTTCCCATCATTTTGGGTGTAAAGTTTCCCGTATTTGCTTGGAAACGTGTCCAGAAGGATCTGCTCCGACTTTTCAACAGGTCCTGGAAGATCCTGGGAAGGAATGAGAAATTATCCATAAGGAACTTTATGACACAAGATCTTAGCTTTCAATGCCTGGATTGTCATTTGCTTAATAAAGGGAATTATCCAGATTTATGTTAATCACATCACTGCTGTATAATTAACTTTCCGGTATCTTGTGATTTAATATGTTGGCATTACATGGAGAAGACATGTTTGTCGTTGTTTGGTCTATTGGTAGACATATATTGTAATTATTCATGATATGCTATTAGATACACGTATACAATGGTGTATATTGGATTAAAAAACCTGTATTAAGGGGTTGTCCCACAAAAGCCCTTACTCCCCAAATACAGCATAGGCATAAGTGTCTGATCACTGGGGTCTGCATATTGGAGAAAAATCCCCCCATGATGTATCACCCCTTATGGCCTTTCAGATTGAACGGTCCTAAACCATGGACCATGCAGTGGGGTTTCGAACAGAGCCACGTGCAGACAGGATTCGTAGTGATATTGACGTGCAGGGGAAATAATTATACAGTTTTGTTCATATGCCTCACAATTGTTGCATCTGCAATTTGTGCCCATGTACACAAGTTGTCCCAACCAATCCTTTTCCACTCACACAACTTACTTCAGATGTGGTAGACAGATGTATGAAGTGCGACTTTTCAAAAAGTCACAATAGGCGCCACTCTTGTCCCAGTGTAGGAACTAGATTCACAAATTGGGAAGAACCAAACTGATGTAAATTCTGCTGAGGATTTGTAAATTTGCTAATTTTTTAGGAGGAAAACCATCATCACTGCAGTTTAGTGCCAAATATAGTCATAGGCATATTACACATCTACTGCTTTATTGATCTCAGTACAATCTCAAAAGACGAAGAATTTCTGAATTGTGACCATTTCATACAGCCTGCAGCGTTTAATTTGGATATGTAAGGTTTATTTCTGATCACCTGTAGTTTCTTCTTCTCATTTCATGGGCTGATTCTATGGAACCATACAGGTAAATTGTATAGAGAAAATGTTCTTACTGTCAAAGTTCCGGTTCTGTGTGATGAGCAGGCCCTGGACGGACAGGCTGGATTCTATTCGAGTTGTCAAACTCCATTTTACTGATATTGGAGAAGTTTTCTTCATCTCGGAGGTGCAGCAGTGTAGCCTTGTGGACAATCCTCAGGTGTTCACCTAGAAGACCAAACACAAGCATGACCTGTCTGTCGCCATAACATTCACAAGATATCACCAATTCCTTTCAGATTCACCATAACTACGCCAAGTGTCCAAAATTATGACCCCATAAATAGCACCTAAAACAGTACATTATCACACATTTTAATGAGGAGAACGTTTTACCTCAGAACCAGTTTTTAGCAAGATTACATTAAATTATCAATGAGACTACAAAATATTTTATAATACATGAAGACATTACTCAGATTATGAATTTCTATACTACACACCAGAACCAGTCAACAGCATTGTATTTAGGAATCCACGCCAATGTATAATCAGAACGGAGCCCTAAAGCCAGGATCGATCCATTAACAATGGCTGCCACTACAAGAGTGAACCTAAACAAATTAAGGAAATCTTGCATATTACTCAATTTCTGACTGCTGCCCGGTCTTAAAGTGGCACTGTTCTCACCTACACAGAGAGGTATGATAAACAACAATGTAAACAGATATCATTTACAAGAGCTAGTTATACTCCACATATTCTACATTACACGTGTATTCTGAATATTACAATGAAATCTCTTAACCCCAATATAACGAAGGTTACTGAAAAATTACAATCCATACAGAATCCTCTCCCATCTAATAGGAAAGCACTGGAGTGATACATTGGCTATAGTTATAAAATTGTATACACATAATCTGTCACCCAGGCCAGCCTAAGCGTGCAATACGCCCTGTGGATAATACATAATGTTGCCCCCTATGAACCATTTGTTACAATTTATGTAACCACGTTTTAGTAGGCTCATACAATTGAATTTAAATTCACTCTGTCCCCAACTTTTGCACCAATAAACTACTACTAAGTACCTATACCCTCGTTAGGGTTAAATATATTTTGAGAATTCCACTTATTTTATTAATCATACATTTAGCTCTAGATAAGAAAAAAAAAAAGGCACCTCATATGCAATGAGCAGAGAGAGGAAGTCACTTTTACTCTGGACGAGTCACTTTTTAGCGCTGCAGGGGGAGCGTCACTTCATATGACCATATATTCGGCTCCATTTTACCTAGAAACATGCTTTTGTATGTGATATAAAGATGAAATAGAAAAAGGTTGCCATTGGATTTTTATAGGCAGCTCATACTCCCCTATTTATTTAACCACTCACCAGTATCACCAGTTCTGCACTGAAATACGGTAATATATATTTATCTATAACATGAAGTCAAAAGCATGTTTCTATGTAGATGAGACCAAAATTGGTGCCTCCAAATCAATGCTCAGTCTCAAATTTACTCATCACAGAAAAAGTGACCCTTTTCACAGGACTTGGAAGCAATTAATTAAAATGCAAAAATGGAAGATTTCACATAAAAGAGGGAATTCATAAATTACATTTTTACCCCTGAGGTGAGAAGCCGGTTACAGGTTCCCTTTCAGGAAGTGGGGAACCATTCTTAGCTTTCACCACCCTTTACAGTCTGCCAACTGGTGCCCTGTGTGCCAACATGGGTTATCTTATCGCTACACATGACTAGGAAACCCAGCAGCAGCCATTTATGAGAAGAGCCTACAGGGGAAATGGAGGGCATCATATACTTTATGTCAACTACTTATACACTATGATGATGTTGAAGGTGGAGGCTGCGGTCTGTTCCATGCTATGAGTGGCTTCCCAGGTAGGAAGTGTTAACGCACAGATTATTGAGGCACCAGCTCCGTCTCGTTTAATAAATCCACCCACAGATGTTGTTGATTTTAATTTCCCCTTAGACCGTTTGTCATCACCCAGACGTTGGCTTTTTTTTTTTCCTCTCTCTCTGACATTACAATTTTCTTTGTCAATTAATAGAATATCAATCCGCAGCAGCTCTGTCTGAAGCAAATTATCAAGGACAATTATCTATGAGACGGTTCATTGTGGCCTTTGATCCAATAGAATCCCGTGCCCCGCCGGCCGCTGCGCGGAACTCAGCACAATATCATTACACAGGAACTTTATTAAATCCTAATGAATGTGAGGTCAGAGTCTCAGAAGAAAAATGATTCTGGGAGCCGAGAATCTTCCTGTACAAAGCTGCACCTTGTCTGACATTTTCCTTCTCCGCTGTTACATCTCGGATTCCGTTGATCCGGTGCCCTCACTTTACAGGGGATAAATGTGCGCGTCTCCCCTGCGCTGTGCACCTGTTATAAATATAACTGCGTCCGCTACCGGGAGACCATTTCACAGGGACGCACCTTTCTTAAATATCATATATGAATGTCAGCTGTTATTTCGTAAAAAGAAAAAAAAACCTAACATATAGAAAGTATGAGAAGATCTTTGATAGAATATATTAATGGTGGAATTGCCTCAAACATCAATGCAGTCAGTTTCTCTACTCAATTTCTATGGCTTCATTTAGAGAACTAGAGAAACAGAGAACAGTGAACTAAGTGATGTGTTGAAGAAAAAAATTATCCATTGGTGGATTGATTCAGTATGATATTTGGTATCAATAGAATGGATCCAACATAGGCCTCGGCCTAGGAAATAGTGGTCGCTCTATTTGCATCCAATGCTCAGACATGTCCATTTGGGAATGTCATGGTAATGTGAGTAATAAACCTGGTCAATCCTAGGAGGATCCATGATTTGCATTTGTGGGACGTTATGCCTAGTAAAGACAGAATTAAACAAGGGTCCATCATGCTGCCTACCATTGTTTATGTTCTGTAACAGCCAGTAATCAAAATAGGACTGTGAATTTGGGAGGACATCATGGCCTATTTATGAAGCTAGGAAACAATGGTATCCACTGAATTAACTGACATATAATAATGAGAAATGTAATGTTTGGTACATGAGGGCAGTGGGGTTATAACTAAATAGTAGGATGGATCAATACGATACCTACATGAGGGAACACGTAGAAATGGGGCTAATAATAATTATACTATGATTCCCAAAAATATGTAACTAGAAACATGTCTGCCATTGAGGAAAAAATGGTAATAAAATGACCTGTACCTACATAGGAGAGGTAATGTTACAGGCCTATTCTTTTTAAGAGATACAAGGTTTAAATATTCTAATGATAATACAATGGCCTGTACCTACATAATGAGGTGGAGACGGTATGTAACATGGCCTATACTTTTTTTGTAAGGAAATGGGTAATACAATGGCGGTACCTACATATGAGGAGACGTAATGTAAACATGCATGTACATTTATAGTAAGGAAATGGTATACAATGGCCTGTACCTACATACTGAGGAGACAGTAATGTACATGGCCTATACATTAATAGTAAGGAATGGTGAATACAATGGCCGCTACCTTTTATGGATGGTGGTAATGTAACATGGCCTATACATTATAGTAAGGAGCAATGGTGATACAATGGCCTGTACCTACATAATGAGGAGACGGTAATGTAACATGGCATACTTATAGTAAGGGAAAGTGGTATCAATGGCCTGTACCTACTAAGAGGGAGACAGTAATGTAACATGGCCATACATTATAGTAAGCTGAATGGTGATACAATGGCCTGTACCTACATAATGAGGAGACAGTAAATGTAACATGGCCTTACATTATAGTAGGAAATGGTATACAATGGCTGAACTACATAATGAGGAGACGGTAATGTAACATGGCCTATACATTATATGTAAGGAAATGTATACAATGGCCTGTACCAACATAATGAGAGACAGTAATGAACATGGCCTATACATTAATAGTAGGAAATGGTGTACAATGGCTGACTACATAATGAGAGACGTAAGTTAACATGCCTACATCATTGAGTAATGGAAATGGTGATACAATGGCCTGGTACTATCATAATGAGGAGACAGTAATGTACATGGCTATACATTATAGTAAGGAAATGTAATACAATGCTGTAACTACATAATGATGGAGACGTGTAAGTATCATTGGCCGTACATATAGTAAGGAAATGGTAAACATCAATGGCCTGTACCTACAAATGAGGAGTTTATTATTACTTGTGATTTTCCTTTTAAATGTAAACATGGCCTATACATTAATAGTAAGGAAATGGTATACAATGGCCTGTACCTAATAATGAGGAGACAGTAATGTACATGGGCCTAACATTAAAGTAAGGAAATGGTAATACAATGGCCTGTACCTACATAATGAGGAGGAAGTGTAACATGGCCTGTACATTATGTAAGGAAATGGTATACAATGGCTGTACCTAAATAATGAGGAGCAGTAATGTAACAATGGTTCCTATACATTATATAAGGAAATGGTATTACAATGGTCCTGTACCTACATAATGAGGAGACCGTAATGTTATATCTAGCCTATACATTATAGTACGGAAATGGTGCACAATGGCCTGTACCTAATAATGAGGAGACAGTAATGTAACATGCTATACATTTATAGTAAGGAAATGGTTATACAATGGCCTTCTTTGTTTTCTGCGTTTCTTTTTTTTTTCTTTTTTTTTCTTTTTTGGTTACTCCCTTCTCCTTCTTTTCTTCTTTTTTTATCTGATGGGGTCTTTTTTTTTTTTTGTTTTTTTTTTTTTTTTTTTGTTTTTTTTTTGTCGGTTCTGCTTGTACTCCTTTCTTTGCGTCATGTTTTTTTTTTTTTCTTTTTTAACTCCTTATTTGTGTTTTCTCGATACCATTACTCAGTAATGTGCATTTTATTTCAATGGTGGTCTCATTATCGTGATCTATCTTGGCCTCGTCTTTTTTGTTTTTTGTTGATCCTTATTCATTATTTTTTTTTTTCTTTTTTTTTTTTTTTCGTGATTTGCGAGGATTTGTTTCTTCTTTTTTTCACGTTAATCTTTCTTCTTTTTTAATTTTTTTCTTTTTTTTTTTTTTTTCCATTTTTTTTTTTTTTTTTTTTTTTTTCTTTTGGACTTTTTTTTTTTTCTTTTTTGTTTTTTTTGCTTCCTTTGTAATTTTTTTTTTTTTTTTTTTGTTTTTTTTTTTTTTTTTTCTTTTTTTTTGTTTACCTTTTTTATTTTGGTTTTCTTTTGTAAATGTTATTTATGTATCGGTATTTTTTTCCTTTTTTTTTTTTTTTTTTTTATTTCTTTACTTTATTTCTTTTCTTCATGGTCTTAATCTTCTTTTTATTTATTACTTTTTTTCATTTATGTGGTTTCCTTTTTTGTTTACTCCTATCAGATATCTGTATTTTTTGGATTTTTTGGTCTCTTCCTCGATCCTTTGTGTTCTTTTTTTTTTTTTTTACTACTCTTTTTTTTTGTACCTATTTTTGGCTCTTTTCTCTTTTTGTATATCTATTTTCTTTAGTTAATTGGTTTGATTTTAATTTTTTTTTTTTCTGTTGTTCTTTTTTTTTTTTTTTTCTGATGGTAATACCAATGGCCCTTTCTGTACTACATAATGAGGAGGGACAGTAATTGTTAACATGGCTGTACATTGATAATAAAGGAAATGGTTTATAATACATTGGCTTTTGTTTACCTACAGAATGAGGGACAGTATGTAAAAATAGCCTATACATAAGAGTAAGGAAATTGGTTTTCATACAATGGCCTGTTATGACCTATGTATAATGAGGAGGACAGTAATGTAACATGGCCGTTACATTTATGTAAGGAATGGTTATTATAATACAATGGCCGGTACTACAAATGAGGAGCCTGGTAATTGTAACATGGGACTATACATTAATAGTACGGAAAATGGTAATTACAATGGCCTGTTATGCCTTACAATGAGGGTAGACGGTTAATGTAAACATGGCCTGTGTGTCCTTTATAGTAAGAAATGGTAATATAATGGCCGGTACCATTTGTATATGTATGGAGCCTGTGTGATATGTAACAGGCCTTATACATTAATAGTAAGTGAAATGGTAATTACAAGGCCTTGTGTTTTATTTTCCTACAAATGAGGAGACTTGTAAGTAAACATTGGCTCATTGGAACATTTATAGTAAGGAATGTGTTAATACAATGGAGTCTGGATCCATAAAATGAGAAGACGTATGTAACATGGCTGTACATTTATAGTAATTAGGAAAATGGAATACAATGGCCGGTACCTTACTAATGAGGAGACGGTAATGTAAAACATTAGGCCTATACATTAATAGTAAGTGAAATGGTATAATCAAGGCCTGGACCTACACATACTGAGAAGCGGTAAGGTATTCACATGGCCTGGTCTTATTATAAAACAGAGCGATGAGAAGCAATACAATTGTATGTTGTATAGGTGCTACATAATGAGAAAGAAGATGGTATCAATGTCAAATACCTAAAAAGGAGATAATTTAATGGCTATATTCACTTGAGGAGATGTTACAGGTAAACAGATACATCATATAAGTGCAATCCTACAATTACTGATATCTATTCTATGGTATATACAACACACACACATATATATGTGCTTGTATTGCAGCACTGTGACCCAGCTTCCTATGATATGAAAAATGTCCTTAGAAAATGCATTTGTGCTTCTGTAGAGAAGCAGAAAGACAAGTGACATATTATGTCCTGCTCCATTAATGTTCCAATTACTGCCAGACCATGTTCTCCTCCAAGAAATCAATAATTTACACCAGGTTATATCATCTAGAGCGTTTCACGGGTTCTATATTTTTGGTTATAGCCCAACCTACAAGACAATACTGCTTAACACTGGTTTTTATTATTTAGGTAGATTGTTATTTGTACAGGAGAACATCCATATAGTTTCTCCACAGGTATAGATAAATCATAACTCATAGTGGAAAGGAGATGCAACATAATTGATTCTCCTGGAGCAGCCTGCAGGTGAGCTCAGTGACATGGCAGCCCGGCTATTTCGGAATGTATGGGAATGATATACCAATAACTCTAGGGCACAGGGCCTTACTGAAAACCCGCAGAGACACTTCCCTGACTCCAGCACAGCTTCAGTACTGTACACGGTAAAATTTAAATTCTTCATTCTTGACCACTGAGCCGGCATCAGTCTCGCGGCTGAACCTATACATTGCAGTTTCAAAATCATATCCCATATAATACAATCTGAGAGTATGTCCTACATTCAGAGGGCCACTGACTGAACACGTTAACTATTTAAACATAAATAGGACCTCTTAGGGTTACTGCAAACAAACTGTTGAAAGTAAAAAAGGGTCACAAGCTCTTACCTATTAACCACTAAACCCCTATCAGGTAGGGCAGGAGGCTAACCTATGGCTTACGGGGCAGATGGTGGCACTCAGAGCCCTTTCGGGGCACTCAGGCCATCACCAGAGCATGACTCCAGGTATATCCTCAGCCACACAGTGCCAGGACTTGCTGTGCACAGAGACTATTTTAATAGTGACAGCTCTACCTGGGCCTATTTTCTGCTTTATTGTGTTGTCCTCAAGGTGGCTGGGTATCAATAAAATAAACTGTGACATAGCAGGGCAGTATAAAATTCTACAAATTAAAATTCTGTGTGGCACTTGCGATAAAAAGCGGGTCTGGGTGTAGTTTGGCGCACTTCGACCTCTACAAAAGGTTTGCCATCACGTTGGGTAGGTGCTCCTTTTTTATGTGAACTTAGTGTCTCACCAGTTTGACCCTATCCACAAAAAAAATCCTCCAAAAGCATGTGTAAAATGAGGAATGAGAAGAGTCATATTTTACATTGAGATGAATCAAATGTAGCAGCAGCTGCTGGGAAGGACACTACAGAAGACGGCCCCTATAGTTGGTATATGAGACCTAATAAAAACAATTTTTGTTGCCATATAAACGATAGACAAAATTTCATCTTTCAGATCTCAGGTCTGTGCTTCTGTGAGCTTACAGAGGGAGGGACACTGCCAGTTAAATTATTATATAGACAGATCTGGATTCTTTCTCTGTAGCTCCATTTTTCAGATTTCAAAAATATATCTTCACTCTCCAAATCGTTAGCTAACAAACCGATCACAATGGGTACAGATTCGGAAAATTGAGATTGTTATCTTTTACATATGACACCAAAAGTTTGTAGGTGCTATAGAACCATAAAGTTGACCAAACTACAGCCTCTAAATTTGGTACTCTCACCACTATAAGACGGATTTTACATGCCTTTGGGGGAAGGTAATTGTTATAGGTAAAGGGTAAGATTTAACATAAGGACATTTCATAACCCTACTGCTAAGCTTTATCTGTGATAAAAATATGGCGACGAGGTCCCTGTTAAGGGAATATTAAATGGACCACATAGTACCCTTCTGGTGGCCCAGTGGTTCAAAGCTATTTTTCCACTATGGGCCGCTGTTTTTTTACCTCAGGGCTCGCAAGACACCTTAAACTTACTTGAATGAATGATCTGCCCCTGGTGACAGATGCCCGGAATATGCTCTTATGATCCAGCCTTTGTATGATGCATACATTAAGCCGGTCAATGACATAAGATTCTTCTTATAAAAATGGCAAATTCTATCCCCTGATTAGTGAAGGATCATTTTCAGATATTGTGGTCCCACAAAATGAACAGAATAATCATCACCGAGCAATGACAGCTCCCAACTCAGCCCCCTCTCATAATCATAGGCCCTTACGTGGAGGTGGGGTGTGTTTGGTTTGGTTCTCACATTGTATTAGCCACGACCCATCAATTCAAGTTATTGTCAAATCTTTATGTCCACATTAAGAGACGGTCACATGTTCATGTATGGCATGGAGGATTCATATTGTAAAGTCTATGTGCATTGCTGTAGTAGGACCCCTAGTAGGAGACCTCTCCTAGAAGAAATACTTTAAGAGAATTTTCCATCTGAACTTCCAGAGTTGGACAAAACATTTTCAGATTCATATGAAGACTATTGGACAACCTTATACAAAAAAAAAAAAAGAATACGACAAAAACTATTGTGTTGCCCAAGATACACCTTATTTGGATGGTCACTGGTATGAAATACTGTAGTCTTTAATGTTTGCGTTTCTCTTTTAAAAAACTGTTCTAAATTACATTACAATTGGCAGATTCCACTAGTTTTGGCCTGATCCTTTTACGATTTGATGTGTATTGAGTAAGGATATCAACAAACATAAATGCCCAATTCACTGTTCTTTTGTAGGAAATATAGTTAGCGGTTGGACCTCTTCTGTTAAGCTTGTGCAAAAATTATTCATCTTATCTTACGGGCTGGGTAAAGAAGAGAAGATCCTTTCAGCACACTGCTCCAAGGCTTTCCAATCCCTTGTGTGTGTGTGTCTGGTTAGCATGTCTGTATATCCCCCTATTCTATTGTGTTTCGCACATTACTCTTTTTCCAGCGAAATTATGAAAGGCTTCGTCCTACTTTAAGCCAAGTTAATCCAGCCTGGTCTTAACGATGTGGCCGTTTCAGAGGCAATCATCAGAATAGAAGTCGATATAGAAGGTCTATATGGGGGAAGCTTATCTTCTCCCCACTCTGAGGGACTCATTTGGCTCTTATAAAAGAACCCTATACTTTGCCTCCACATCAAAATAAGATGTGTATTAATTTGTGCATGAATAATCCACAACGCAATACCCCGAGCCGCTACGTGTATCTGCCCGGGCACATTTCCAAGGGTGCGCGAGCTGTTTAAGAATGGCGTTGAGCCCAAAGGACCAGGAACAGAACAGAGACAGTGTTTTGGTCTTCAAATAAACAGAACCAACAGAATGTGCTTTTCATAGCTCATCAATCAATTAAGAAGACGCCGCTTCTGAATTACCCACGCGTGTGCAGGCAGGAGAGAGAGATATCCATTACAAGTGGCTCCTATCTACTAAGGTCGCTGTAGGGAGAACGAGCACCGCGATTTCCTTGAGATGGACCTTTAAACAAGCTATATCCAATGCTTCGCAGGTGATGGAGAAGAACAGAAGCTGACCCATTGAAGATGATACCGTAAATGATTTTAACTATAAACGTCGTAACGCCCTTTGTCGTTTTTTTGTGGTAAGCCTGTACCCACGTTACTTAGTTTAAGAAAAAGGGTGATATTTTATCCGTCAACGATTAGTTGGTTGTGTTTGCTAGAGAATAGAAAAAATGATGGACGAAAAGATACGGAACTGCAAAGGGCCATTTCTGTTCAACATTTGAGGGTCTATCATTCAGTGGGCTGGGTAGGATACGCACAAAAACCTCATATTACAGTGCCTAAGTTGGGTGGTTATTGATTCCATTTTCCAGGGGTCACCAAGTCCTGTGAAGGAGGTGGGGGTGTTTGGTCACTTTCATTGACCAATCAGGTTCTGAACTCTGATAATTCTGATTGGGGCAGGGACAAAACCGGCATACAAAGTGTATGGGGATCCGGGTGTAGCATGTTGTCCTTCTTTATTTCTGAGGCCCGACCCTTAAGGGGTCATTTTGAACTAATGTCAGGGGAAAAGTCTAATTGGATTTAGTCTTGATGCTAGATCATAACATTAGACTTTTGTGGTAGCCCAGGGAGGTAGTGATAGACCTATGTATAAAGCGCTATACTTGTTCGAGGTGACAAGGCCATCGATATAACTTCATGTGGATCAGCCACCAGTTTATCATAGGGCCAATAACCTAATACTTTCACACATATAGAGAGAGTACTGTGCTGTAGGTAATTACCATTTTATTAGTTCTGGGTGAGTTTTTAAGGGTAATAAGTGCCGGAATAGGTCTCTACCCACCAGGACTGTATGCACATGATGCCCGAGGGGATCTCTCTCTTATGCTCCTGTGTGTGTATGTGCCATGGAGCCTGGGGTCTCAGGTCCGATTTGCATAACATTACAGTCTTTTCATCCTAATGGACGATACCCGTAAAGGATGTTGTCCACCCTCTATGTAGTTTACCGACGGTTCATCACATTGACAGGCTCCAAAACCACTCTTTTGGTTGTAGAGTATATTCATAGACAAAAGGGGCTCTTATAAGTGGTGATGTGTGCGGTTCTGACAGAGCAGAGCTGGGCTCTATTTTTACCCCTGGGGATGTTATAGTCATTTTTTTTAAAAATAATCCTGACACACTGTAAACTCTGTGTTTTGCCCGTTTTTTATTCCCATTCCAATTTAATTGGCCCAACGACAATTTGTGGAGAGGTTGCTTCATACCTACTCAGTTGACACGCCGTTTCATTTAGCCGTAGTTGGTGAAATCTCCATTGTAATTTACCATGAGTTGTTATACTCTATACATTGCCCATTATATACCTGCTGTTCGTGGAGCTTGGGCCCTAGGGCACCGGGACCGGGACGCTGATACAGTCGTAAACGCTTCAAATATTATTTTTATTTTTCCTTCTTGTGGATTGGCGGCGTTAGGAGTCAAGTATAATGAAAAATTAAGTGGATCTACAAAACTATAAATGGTATTAAGTTAACAGAAAAAAAAAAAACTTTACTAAGACTTCTCCGCAAGGACAGTAGAGTGGGCACCCTGCCCATCCCTTCTATACTCAGGGGCCTTGAGGAGTGCTCGAGGACTCATAAAAATCCTTGTATTAGACTGTTTAGCCTCTCTTACGAGGCAGTGTTTGCAGTAGAAACCCGCCAAACCTCCTAGCCAGGCAGATTGACATGCGGAAGAGAAGGGCGAGCAGATGAAAGCATGGCCGGACAATATCGCTTGTTGTTCTTTCGTATTGTTTACTGTAATTAATCAGCAATCATTGTTACCCTTGGTGATTATAGATATAACGGGGGGGAAGGTTTGTCTCGCCGATGACCTGAAGTGCAGACTCTATACGGCGATTTAGCGTTTTTATCGAACAATGGCTGTAGATGATTTACACTTGTTGTAATTCGCTTTTATTCTTTCTCCGCAATCCATGTCTGATATTATGATGCATGTGTGTTGTTGGCACCATCCCAGAGAAAAGTGATATAATCACATACATCTGTCATCAGACCGGCACTAAAAATGGCAAGGTATAATGAACAGTCTCATTAATGGAACGGTTGTTTTTGTTTTGTAGGATATTTTCACAGGGTGGCAACGACCTGTCTCCCATTCTATAAAAAGTGATGGGAAAACTCGGTCACATGGATTCGTGCGTATGAATGGGATTACAGTCCATATCAGCCTTTTTACTGGGGCCTAAAGGTGGCGCTGCGAAACCCCATATGCTTTGCAACTCGCAGCGACCCTGATAAATACCTCATGAAATTTGAATTCATGACTCCAAAAAATTTTAGTTTGTTTAATCCTGCTGATGCAACTGTATGAGGTTAGGCGCTTATGCTTATCTACTTCCAAATACTGGATCAGTGAAGAAGATCGGATGACAGCATTCTCAAAATGGGACAATGGCCAGCGGATTTCTTTCCCGTAATGCGACAGTCAATTTCTTTCTAGAATATCACTTTTATAACCAGTGGGAGAGCTACCTTTGACGTCCACATCTTGGTTTTCTATAGAGTCTTTTTAGGTATCATATTAAAGCAATACGCGTATCTTTTTATATTGCACAGACTTGTGTCTGTGAGCGACCCAGACCGGATTATACACTTATGATTTGTGAGAAGTGCTACGGAGATTATGCGCTATAGTCAAATAAAGATTATTATTATTAACCTTCCTTAATTGATGACACTAGTTTCAGTCTCATGACCAGCAGACTGATTTTTCAAATCTGTTTGTAAGCTCACGATAATTGGTTTAAACTTCGGTCATACGCTGTGTTTTAACATATCCCGGTGATATTGGAATTGTTTGATTCGTGACAAAATTTGTATTCGAGTTAGTTATAAAATTTAATGATAAGTTTTGCATTTCGTTCTCTGAAAAAAAAAAGTGTGAAAATTGGCCAAAAGTTGTAATAAAAGTCTAATTTTCCAAGTTTGAAATGTTATGGTTCCAGGACAAGCATTGTAAAACTACCCAAAAAGTTGATAATTAACATTTACAGAAATCGCTATGTTGGGATGATAATTTCTGTTTTCCGTCATTTCTAGGATGTTATTGAGGTGCAGAACTTTAGGGCATTTTTCTTATTTTCATGAAATGCCAAAAACTCACCATTTTGAGGGAAACTCAACTTCAAGTGACTTGGAGAGGCCTCAATCATAGTGTATAAAACCCCCATAAATTACCCCACTATAGAACTCACCCCGCAATTTGATGAATGTCAAACAACTTCTGATAAGCCATTCACCCTTTAGTGTTTCACATGGGTTAATACAAAAAATTATGGATGGCGATTTAGAAACTATAGAATTTTTTTTGGAAAATACATTCATTTAGGCCAAAACTGACTTTTCAGAATAAATAAATGATTCATACGCACTTTGCAACGTTGTCTTGATTGCCCCAATTCCTCCCGAGTTCGATGCCCCAATGTGTTTTGGTGGTATGGTCAACTGCTGTACGGGCGCACGGGGGGGGGTCTGAGTAGATGAATGGTATGGCGGCCATCAGCGGCCAGCTATTGTATTGTCGATGGTTACGACCTATAAATTTGGTATTTTCTTTTGGTAAATGCGAATATAGGGCTTTTTTATGGGAATGAGATACAATGTATAGTAATTATTTTGGAGTCTAAAGCTATTTTCTTGAGATTTAAAACTATTTTAAGGGGGACAAGATAAACAAAATCATCAATTTTTATTTTGGATGTTAGCATTTTTTTTTCCCCGTTCACCCGTAACGTACAAAAATAAATTTTATCTTATTCTTGGTGTCACACAGATTGCGGTGCTACCTCCATTTTTTGAATTACGTTTCTTTATTTGCTTAATTTTCCTTGAGCATAAAACCAATAATTGGAAGGAAAAACGCATGTTGGTATATGCAAATTTTCAGGGCCATAACGTCTGTATTTTTGGTTTGTCAGATCGGTGGAGGGTCTTATTTTGTGCGAAAACAGTTGTTCTTTGTCAAGTCGTATTCAATAGGGGCACGTACTTTTTTGATGACTTTTAGTAAGATTTTTTGTGATGGTAGTTTGATGAAAAATTGTATATTATGGGCAGTTTTCCGAGTTTGTTTGTAGTAGTCACCGAGCGGGTTTAATTTGATTTAGCTTTAGGTACAGATTAATACGGACGCGGTGATACCAAATATGTATTGTTTTTGTGTTTTTTTATTGTATTGGCATGTTATGGTTTACTGGGAAGATTATGGGGACTTTTATTTAATTTATTGTAATTATATTATAAAACGATTTTTTTAAATTTTTTTTTTAACCTTTTTTACAGTTCTACTTTTGGCTTGAATAAGCGATCTTTCCGATCGCTTATTCAAGCCTTTACCACTGCAATACCTTGATTTGCATTTGTGGTATAGGTAATACACAAGGCAGAGGAACCTCGGCGAGAAGAGGAGCAGACAGCATCGGTCACTGTCGGGACCCGGGGCAGAGGCTGGAGGTCGGTTGTGTCCCGTTGGTAAGCTACACTGGGGGTGGGTTCGATCCACGGGGGACACACTTTGCACGCCGCGGTTCAGCTTGACAGCGGCGGTAAGGGTTTCTTTTTTGTAACACCCGGGATCAGAGTTTTCCGACCCGGGTGTTAGTGTGTGTGTGTATGGCGTGATATCACAGCCCGACACCGGACATATGACACGTGTTTGTCCCGATAACTTCTCTGACTTGGCGCTTTTTGATTAGAAAGGCGTCTTGTCAGAAGAAGTACACTTATTATGACCAACGTAGAATCCCGAGGGCGTCATTAAGGGGTAACTACATCTACAGTTAGACGGGGACACGCAAACTGTTTTACCCAAATTTATCAAGGTGTTGTTTAAGAGTGTATAGATTAATTCTTAGTTTACACCACAAGAAAAATCAACAAAAATGGTTGTGTGTGTTGCACACCCCTGTCAACCATTTAAGCATGCCCTTTTTGTTAAATTGCTTTCAAAGTGTTTTTTCAAAACTTGAAAAAATTGGTCTTTGAATTATAAGACCAAAATTTGTATTTCTGCCTTATCTGTGATACAGGTTCCCTGAAATATTTAGAGAATATACAAGGAACGGGAAACCGGATGTCCCCAGTAGTTACCCGATGCAGCTTTTTTTTATAACTCTATGCCCATCTTGATAGGTAAAACTCATGTGCATGAGCAGGCAAAGCAAAGATTCCTGACTTTTCTCACCCCAGGCCCTTGGACTTTTACAAATATTTATTGAAAAAATTAGCATAGGTAAATAAATGTCAAGATTATCCGATTTCTGGATCATTGTATATGTCCAGAAGTGCAAATGTTTCTTATCATAATGATAATATACTAATTATTTATATAGCACATAGAGTAAATACAGTATTTGCCGAATTGTCCCTGTCCCCAGCAGGAGATCACAATTCTAATCAATCCCCTACCAGTATGTTTGGAGTGTCGGAAGGAAACCGAAGGACCCATGGAGGAAACAAATGCCACAACACGGAGGAACATTACAAACTCTTTGTCAGATATTGACATGATATGTGGCCTTGAACCCAGGTCCCCGCCTGCATTTAGGCTGGGTAATGCTACCACTAAGCCACATAATGTTAAGACATTTTACCAATTAAACATTAAAGGAGAGCTATGGAATGTATAATTGCATACATTTGAATCTATAATTTTTTTTTATTATTTTTTTTTTTATCACTTAATAATTAAATATAAGCAGTGATTATTTGGGTGAGTACAAAAACCTCTAGACCTATCGTGGAACATACGGGGCAGGATCACAGCGATTACATTTAAATTGGGTCGCAAGATCGTTCTGCACAGATTCAGAAAATACTTGAATTAAAGAAAAGCAACCCACCCCCCCTCCGTACACTTGATAAGATGATGTGATTTTACAGCCACTGATAATTGCACTTTATAAACGGATTGTGCCATTAGGATGCCGATTAGCCCGCTTTGCCGCCTCTCTCCGTAATTGGGACGTTCACAGCTTCACGAGTGACTGTTTATCAATGGAGATCTCAGTGAAGAGCACAATTCTTGTGCCAAAATGCAAGAACTGAGCTTTCACTTGTCCGTGCCCGGACCGTCTGTCTCTATACCCCAGCGCGCCCTGTCTTATCATATTCCTGATTTTATATGGCGTCCCCAGATTAGCTAGAGGCCTGTACAAGTCAGTCTCTATACTGGAGGAAACAATGAACCCGGTAGTCCCTGAATAGAGGAACTTCTTAAAGTCTACTTCACATTTCAAGACACATTCCAAAAGTCAGTAGTCCACAAGGAGTAACACTATTTCTGGTCATTATAGGACATGTAATCTTCATTTTCTGGCATCTCCCCAGTCTGTATCTATAATTTGCAGTCCTCTAACAGCCTCTGAATCAGAAGCTTTAAGAGGCTGTGGTAACACCCCCCCCAGAGCCCTTTTGGCTCATTAGAATAATTGTAAAAGTTGATTTTAGAAGGAAGGAAGCAACGGATAACAAATATAAGAAGATACCACAGTCACGGTGCCCGGATCTATGAGTAAGTGCCCCTGGTTATCATGATGGATCTTGATGGTAGATTTCCTTTAGATGGCAAAAACTGCACAATACCAGGATGGGGCAAGGAAAACATTGTTGAGGACCATGTAAAGCAAAGAGTAAGTGGAGGATGAAAGTAGAGATGAGCAGACCCAACGTTTGCGGTTCAATGGCCGCCGATGCAAACGTCTTGTCCCCTCTTCTCTACAGATAATTTACTCAGTTGCTTGTGATCACTTGTACTGGTGATTTATCCATAGTTTGTTAAAAAGTTTCTGACCATTTAAAAGGGCCAAGTATTTAAGTTATCCCTTATCCACAGAATAGCGAGCAACTAGCTGACTGCCGATGGTCCGACTTCCCCCAATGATCATAAGATCATTACCTAAGTGATAATTGGAGTTTCCAAATGTTTTGCTGTAATTGGATCAAGCATTATCAATAAAACTTCATTACAGACACCTTACAGCTGATTATTGCAGTCTGGGATTATAGTAACACCCAGAGACTTCACCAGAGGTCACAGTGGGCAGAGGGGTCAGTCTTTAACTAGGGGTCGTCTGGAAGCCCGATGTCCTTAAGTAGGGGACCGCCTATATAGTCAGATGACCCCGATTTTCACTTACCGATCAGATTCCTCCACTCGGGGTCTAAATCTGCTTGGTTGGCCAGGCATCCCCGCATGACGTTCAGGCAGTAGTTATCGCAGAGTTTGACGTTGTAGTGGCCACGACATAGAGGACAGTACATGAGCTTCATAACTTCACGGGTACATTCTCGACTCATAGGGACCTGCATAGAAGGAATATAGTTTTGTATATATATGAATCCTCCAAGCAGAACAGGGATGCGGTGATATACCTAGTGCTAGGCTTAAAGGGGCGGCTTCAGATCAATAAACTGAAGGAGGGATCACTGCGCCAAATTCTGCCCTTAGAAGTATAACACTCACAGGGATTATAGACCCCAGGTAAATCCAAGGAGCAGGTATGCACACAGTAACAGGACTTATCACTGGCCAGTCACTAAAGAGGTGGACGGAAGGAGTACTATGTTCCGGAATACAGCGGACTCACAAATATGACTAGTATCTTACATTGCTACTTTTGTCCTTTCCAACAGTGAATGACCACATTCTGTGTATAACTGTGCATAGAGAGATGGTTGTCACTAAGGCAACAGGAGGAAATTACCAATCTGCTCAACTCCTCCTGCTCTATAACATGCTACCTGCAGAAAGTATACAATGTACAATCTGCTCAGCCCCTCCTGCCCTATAACATGCTGCCTGCAAATAAGACACTATGTATAATCTGCTCAGCTCTTCCTGCTCTATAACCTCCTGCCTGCAGATAGGACACTATGTACGACCTGCAGAGCTCCTCCTGCTCTATAACATACTGCCTTTAGATAGAGCAGGATTTACATAGTGTCCTATCTAAAGGCAGTATGTTATAGAGCAGGAGGAGCTCTGCAGTCCGTACATAGTGTCCTATCTCAGACTTCTAGGTACCATTAAAGGCTAAAACTTGGGCACTGATAACTCCATTAAACTCATTGATATTTTTCATGTAAACCACATACTATTCAGACCCTATGGGCGACACCGGCCCATCCAGGGATATAGCAAGGTGAAGAGAATAGTGTGAGGGATGGCACATACCAATATATAAATGAGGATGTTGGTAGATGTAAAATAAAAATAATTTGGAGTTGGCCACATACCTGGGTGACTTTCCTGACAATATCAGCAGCAGCCTCAGCCCCTGGACAAAGATCGGGCAGCAATAAATGCCCTGGTCGCTTTCAAACTTCATTTCACGTGGATGTCCCCAAATGGCTTCAGCTGGTCATATGCTTGGCCAAGCAGTCCCAATAATCGTCAGTGAAGGTAACTTGTAGTTCTGTGCCTTGAACACTCTATCCACAGTGGCTCCAGAACTCTGTCAGCGCCTCCTCCAGATTGACTCCGGAGCCGCGGTAATACTGGCGCAGCTCTACATACAAGTCTCTGAATATCTTCCCCATCATTTGGGGTGTAAAGTTCCCCGTATTTGCTTGGAAACGTGTCCAGAAGGATCTGCTCCGACTTATTCAACAGGGTCCGGAAGTATCCTGGGAAGGAATGAGAAATTATCCATAAGGAACTTTATGACACAAGATCTTAGCTTTCAATGCCTGGATTGTCATTTGCTTTAATTAAAGGGATTATCCGATTTATGTTAATCAACATCACTGCTGTTATTAACTTTCCCGGTATCTTTGTGATTTAATATGTTGGCATTACATGGAAGAAGACATGTTTTCTGTTTTGGTCTATTGTGTAGACATTATATGTAATTATTCATGAATAGGCTATTAGATTACACTATACATGTGTATATTGGATTAAAAAACCTGTTTAAAGGGGTTGTCCCACAAAAGCCCCTTACTCCCCATACAGCATAGGCATAGTGTCTGATCACTGGGGTCTGCTATTTGGAGACAAATCCCCCCATGATGTATCCCCCTTATGGCCCTTTCAGATCTTAAAATCGGTCCTAAAACCATGGACCATGCAGTAGGGCGTTTCACGAACAGACCACAGTGCAGACAGGATTCGTAGTGATATATGACGCGCAGGGGAAATGAATTAATACAGTTTTTTTGCCGTCAATATGCCTCACATTGTTGCATCTGCAATTTTGTGCCCATGTACACAAGTTGTCCCACCAATCCTTTTCCACTCACACAACTTACTTCAGATGTGGTAGACATATGTATGAATGCGACTTTTCAAAAAGTCACAAATGTAGGCGCCACTCTGTCCCAGTGTTAGGAACTAGATTCACAAATTTGGGAAGAACCAAACTGATGTAAATTCTGCTGAGGATTGTAAATTTGCTAATTTTTTGGGAAAACCATCATCACTGGCAGTTTATGTGCCAATATAGTCTAAGGCATATTACACATCTACTGCTTTTATGATCTCTAGTACAATTCTCAAAAGACGAAGATTTCTGAATTGTGACCAGTTCATAATCTGCTCAGCTCCTCCTGCTCTATAACATGCTGCCTGCAGATAGGGCACTATGTACAATCTGCTCAGCCCCTCCTGCTCTATAACATGTTGCCTGCAGATAGGACACTATGTACAATCTGCTCAGCTCCTTCTGCTCTATAACATGCTGACTGCAGATAGGACACTATGTACAATCTGCTCAGCTCATCCTGCTGTATAACATGCTGCCTGCAGATAGGACACTATGTACAATTTACTCAGTTCCTTCTGCTCTATAACATGCTGCCTGCAGATAGGACATGATGTATAATCTGACTTCAAAAAGTAAAGAATATAGGATTAAAGTATTAATTAAAAATCCTTTTGACATCAATGTAAATTGTGTGTAATCAGTTATGTTCCATTATCCATTATGCATGTGTTTTTTGGGCGGAAAAAATGATGGAGGCTGCAGTACCTTTTCTCTGTTTGAAAAATAGAAGTGCATGCATAATGGATACCTGCCAAACTGTCCATAACAGATGATATAAAATTTACAGTGATGTCAATGGGATTTTTAATTGATACGTTAAACCTCCGTTCTTTACCTTTTTATAACAGAGGTTTGAACGGCAGTGTGAACTTACATTTTTTTCCATATAAATAGACAAATTATGTAAAAAGGCACGCTTCTGTACAAGGAAACCTATAGTAAATGGGAGACCTTCTATTCACC